>SJYT01037899.1:52059-62972 GCA_006410635.1 Cephalophus harveyi | reverse complement strand
TTTTTAGTTCCTCTTCACTTTCTGCCATAAGGGTGGTGTCATCTGCATATCTGAGGTTATTGATATTTCTCCCGGCAATCTTGATTCCAGCTTGTGTTTCTTCCAGTCCAGCGTTTCTCATGATGTACTCTGCATAGAGGTTAAATAAGCAGGGTGACAATATACAGCCTTGACACACTCCATTTCCTATTTGGAACCAGACTGTTGTTCCATGTCTAGTTCTAACTGTTGCTTCCTAACCTGCATACAGATGTCTCAAGAGGCAGGTTAGGTGGTCTGGTATTCCCATCTCTCTCAGGATTTTCTGCAGTTTATTGTGATCCACACAGTCAAAGGCTTTGGCATAGTCAATAAAGCAGAAATAGATGTTTTTCTGGAACTCTCTTGCTTCTTCGATGATCCAGCAGATGTTGGCAATTTGATCTCTGGTTCCTCTGCCTTTTCTAAAACCATCTTGAACATCTGGAAGTTCACAATTCATGTATTGCTGAAGCCTGGCTTGGAGAATTTTGAGCATTACTTTACTAGCGTGTGAGATGAATGCAATTGTGTGGTAGTTTGGGCATTCTTTGGCATTGCCTTTCTTTGGGATTGGAGTGAAAACTGACCTTTTCCAGTCCTGTGGCCACTGCTGAGTTTTCCAAATTTGTTGGCATATTGAGTGCAGCACTTTCACAGCATCATCTTTCAGGATTTGAAACAGCTCAACTAGAATTCCATCACCTCCACTAGCTTTGTTCATAGTGATGCTTTCTAAGGCCCACTTGACTTCACATTCCAGGATGTCTGGCTCTAGGAGAGTGATCACACCATCGTGATTATCTTGGTTGTGAAGATCTTTTTTATACAGTTCTTCTGTTAACATTAATTCTAAGAGGTAGCTAAAGCAGTCTCCCTATTACACAAAAGAGAAAATTGAGCTCAGGGAAATTAGATAAAATGCCAAAGATCACTCACATAAGAAGTTAAATGGAAAAGAGGATTCAGATATTCATCTGTCTAATTCTAAGGCCCATACTCTTAAGCATCCTAAACTTAAGCATATGCTTTTCTTAGACTCAATATATTCTCATTAAATTCCTTATTATTAGAACCATTGAGAGGCTTTTTTTTTTTTAAGTTTTTTAGGTTTTTGGTTTTTAATTCTCTCATCCTGCATAGTGGATATCTCATAAACTTTTTATCGCCTATACATGTATTTAGTTTACTGCTAATGTCCTTATCTGAAATCCCGTGATACTATGCAATAGTGAGAGCTGGAGAAAGAATACGGAGTCTCTCCAATGAGAAAGTTTCCTTAGTATTGGTGTTAATAAGCACTTTTGTATATATACCAGTTCATATTTAATCAAGTAGGCTTAACTGTTGAGATCTGACCTATATTTTTTCTTAATTATTTCAAAGATATTATTTTGATAAATTTTAGTAGAGCATTTATTTATTATCTCTGCTGCAGTGGCTCAGAGATTAAAGCATCTGCCTCTAATGCTTGAGACCTGGGTTTGATCCCTGGGTCGGGAAGATCCCCTGGAGAAGGAAATGGCAACCCACTCCAGGATTCCTGCCTGGAGAATCCCATGGACAGAGGAGCCTGATGGGTTATAGTCCATGGGGTTGCAAAGAGTCAGACACGACTAAGCAACTTAACTAACTAACTAACTAATGCTGCATTTTGGTGACTAGGGCAGTGTTTCTTTTTTTATATTGAAATATAATTGATTTTCAATATTGTATTAGTTGCTGATGTATAGCAAAATGATTCAGAATCTGAAAAAATATATATATATGGATTTTTTTTCCATTGTAGGTTATTACAAGATATTGAATATAGTTCTCTATGCTATTCAGTAGGACCTTGTTGTTTGTCTGTTTTATGTATAGTAGTGTTTATCTGTTAATCCCATACTCCTAATTTATCCCTCCCCATCCCTTTCTATTTTGGTAAGTTTGTTTTCTATTAGACCAGTAATTCTTACGTTCATACTTCCATCATCCATCTCAGTTCAGTTCAGTTCAGTCGCTCAGTCGTGTCTGACTCTTTGCGACCCCATGAATCACAGCACGCCAGGCCTCCCTGTTCATCACCATCTCCCGGAGTTCAATCAGACTCACGTCCATCGAGTCCGTGATGTCATCCAGCCATCTCATCCTCGGTCGTCCCCTTCTCCTCCTGCCCCCAATCCCTCCCAGCATCAGAGTCTTTTCCAGTGAGTCAACTCTTCGCATGAGGTGCCATCTACTCCCTCTATGAAACAAACAAGCAAATAAGCAAACAGTCCAACAAACCAACCAACAAATAATTGCTATTGCTCAGTGATAAGAAAATTGGATGTTTCTGTCATGTGCTAGTTGTTTATCCTTGGGCAAGTTACTTGCATCCCTCAGTCTCAGGCTTCTTATCAAGTGGAGTTAAGGAAGTTTTTGTAGCTGAAATGAGGGGGACTGTAACAGGAATAAAGGAGGATGATGGTGAAGTGCAGCTCTTTGATGTGATTTGAGGCTGTGCATGTCACTGAATATTTTGGCCAAGCAATTTGTAAGACATAATCTATGTTTCTGAAAGTTAACTCTGGACTGGTGGTTCTCCAACTTCAACATGCGCCAGAATCATCTGGTCAGTTGTTGAAACACAGAGTTTTTGATTCAGCAGATTTGGTGTGGGGCTCAATAATTTGCATTTATACCAAGTTTCCAGGTGTTTCTGATGTTATGGATGGTTCTGGCATATTGGAGCACTGCTGGGAAGATATGGAGCAAGTTAGAAGACCACGTAAAATAGTGAGAGATGAGGGATACCTTGATTAAGACAGTTACATTGGGAATGGTTCAAGATATTTACTGGATTTGTGACTGATAAGTTGTGGGAGACAAAAAAGGCAGAAGAGTCAAAGCTATCTTCAATATTTATAAATGAGATGAAGAAATTCTGATGATCAGCAACAAGAAATATAGGAGGAACAGGTGTGAAATGAGCTCAGATTTGAAAGCACTGAGGTTAATGACATCTGTAGAATGGAGGTGGCCAAGTGGGATGACATTGATCTCATTTCTAGTTTTAGGGGTAGAACTGAAGGCAGAATATATTGACACTAGAGGTAGAAGGGTGACTGGATGCTACTGAAACTTTATTTCTTTTGGTTAGGAGATAAAAAGATTTTCTCTTTATGGGTTACATCAAACTCAACTGTGACTCTATGATGGGTACATCGCCCTTTATCATCACCTTCCTGAATAGAGGACCACTGTGTGTTGTCTGTATGAAGCCACTGGGTATAGTCCTATTATTTTATTGAGAATGGTCCAACTTCCCAGACACAAATAGCAAACTCATCTCTTTATTAAAAAAAAAATCCATTATCATATTTTAAATGTAATATTACCTGTACTATAAAAATGTTGCATTAGCAGACTTCAGTCACTTGGGATGCAGCCTGTTGACCAAAGGTAATATGTGTCATTCAAAGGGATATTTACTTGGAAGGGGAGTTGGAGAAGGAGAGGGTTAGAGGTAATTGTTCTAGTGTTTTTATGCACTATACAGAGACTATATACACTATACAGTTAATGTAGCCAAAAATAAAATAAAATCATAGCCAGAGGTAAAGATGTGGAAAAGTTTTAACAATATTCAGATTAATTGGCTATAGGAAAGACAGAATCAATTGGAATTGGAAAAAAAGGTAGCTAATACTATAATTCTGAGGGAAGAAAAATATTAGGAACAGACAGATAATGGGAATCAAAAAAAAAAGAGAAAAGTTAAAGCACCTGGAAAGGAAAATTTATTACTCAGTTTTGACAGGCCCTTTTGATCATCCTTTCCTGAATAATTACAGTTTCTCTCTTCCATTTTTGAAAATAATATTTATTTCATTTATTAATTTGGCTATGCTGGGTCTAGTTAAGGCAGGCAAGCTCTTCGATCTTTGTTGTGGCATGCAGACTCTTATTTGCAATATCTAGTTCCCTGAGAAGGCAATGGCACCCCACTCCAGTACTCTTGCCTGGAAAATCCCATGGATGGAGGAGCCTGGTGGGCTGCAGTCCATGGGGTTGCTGAGAGTCGGACACGACTGACCGACTTCATTTTCACTTTTCACTTTCATGCACTGGAGAAGGAAATGGCAACCCACTTCAGTGTTCTTGCCTGGAGAATCCCAGGGACGGGGGAGCCTGGTGAGCTGCCGTCTATGGGGCTGCACAGAGTCGGACACGACTGAAGCGACTTAGCAGCTGTAGCAGCAGTTCCCTGACCAGTGATCAAAACCAGGACCCATACTTTGTGAGCAGAGTCTTAGCCACTGGACCATCAGGGAAGTCCCTATTTTTTTTTTTTTTTTTGGCTAATGTAAAATTTCAAGCCTTACACTCCAATTCTTTTTCTTCTATAGTGTTTTTAGTGGCAAAAATGAATTAATATTTTAACGTATTTGAACTGGTATGTTGATATATTCCTGCATTTTCAGTACTAACTAGTGGCGTTTTTGGCAAATAGATGGGGAAACAGTGAAAACAGTGGCTGACTTTATTTTGGGGGGCTCCAAAATCACTGCAAATGATGACTGCAGCCATGAAATTGAAAGACGCTTACTCCTTTGAAGGAAAGTTGTGACCAACCTAGACAGCATATTAAAAAGCAGAGACATTACTGTGTCACCAAAGGTCCGTCTAGTCAAGGCTATGGTTTTTCCAGTGGTCATGTATGGATGTAAGAGCTGGACTATAAAGAAAGCTGAGCGCCGAAGAATTGATGCTTTTGAACTGTGGTGTTGGAGAAGACACTTGAGAGTCCCTTGGACTGTAAGGAGATCCAATTAGTCCATCTTAAAGAAGATCAGTCCTGGTTGTTCATTGGAAGGACTGATGTTGAAGCTGAAACTCCAATACTTTGGCCACCTGATGTGAAGAGCTGACTCATTTGAAAAGACCCTGATGTTGGGAAAGATTGAAGGCAGGAGGAGAAGGGGACGACAGAGGCTAGATGACATCACCAACTCAACTGACATGAGTTTGGGTAAACTCGGAGAGTTGGTGATGGACAGGGAGGCCTGGCATGCTGCAGTTCATGGGGTCACAAATAGTCAGACATGACTGAGCGACTGAACTGAACTGAGTGGGATTTTTTAGTATATCTAGCATTTTTCACTTTAAATATTCAGTTTTTGAAAATGAGTCTTTGCAATTATGGCAAAATCCTTGTTAAAATATACCCCAAAAAGAAAAAAAATGCAATCAAAACAGACATCTCATTTATCTTGATAAGCTCCTATTCCTTTCCACTAAATTTCCCCTACAATTTCCAGAAAATCCAGCAAAGAATCTGATGGAGATCTCAGTGCTATTAGATTAGGGATAGCTCTGAAACTTCAGCTTCTGAAGTCACAGCTGATTTTATTGTAAGAAAATTTATAGAGACTTATCTAACTTCTCCAGGGGATCTTTCCATTTCAGGGATCGAACCTAGTCTCCTGCATTACAGACAGATTCTTTACAGACTGAGCTACCAGAGAAGCTTATCTAATTATGAGACTTTCATTTTTCATTAAAATTGGATATATTTTGATATGATAAATACTGTGTAGAATTCCAAAGTGATGGCTATATAGCCAACTAGCTCTTGCTAATGTCCCATACAGAATGAACGATGAGCCCTGCAGTTAAACAGTGAGACTTGAATATATCACAGCTGCACATTACTGCATGGCAAAGCAACATGCATTGTATGTAGTCATGTCTACTGGAAATTTTTGAATTGTCAGAAACCAGAGAATCACAATAGAGGGCAATGCTTCAGTTTGGTGGGTGTGATTATGGAAATTGTGCTACCAATTAAACTATGACAACTAACAACATTATATCCTCTGTGGAAGGAAGCTTGTGAGAAGGAGATGGTGATTGAGAAATGGAGGGGGAGGAAATGGGGTGGCATTTCTTAAGGCCTTAAGTTTGGGTTTCATGCCATCATTTTGTAATGTTCACTTCTTTCCCTTTATTCACCTGGTATCCCCAGCTGGTCAGGGATTGGGAAACATTAATCTCTAAAATGAATGGTCATTCGGTAGAAGTGAGCTACGCATAAATCATCCAGTAGACTCTTAAAAGACAAAAAGCTATTTTCAGAAAGGTTACATTAAATTTTAGTTACCATACTGTGAGGAAAGCAATCACACACAGTATTCTAAGCAAACTAAGGGAATTTATTTGCCTGTAATATTTACCTCCTTGACTTTTCACTTGGAGACAAACCATGCAACATGGGCAGAACAGTTTATTTAGTGAAATATACTAAAACAATTACTTTATAGAAGTAGTAGTTTAGAAGTTTAGTAGTTTAGAAACAAACTAAAACATACTAGATATACCTTGAAAGGTAGTTAACATCATTGTTATAAAATCATTTTTATTTGATTCTCATTGTGGTCACTTCCTTTGAGCCTCAGTGTATGTTCGTCTAATGGAACTAATGATATTGCACGAGATTATTGAGTCTGTTACAAAGAATGTGTATGAATGGCTAGTATATTTTAAGGCAGGTAGTTGGGTTCCAAGAAATAAGAAAAATGAGTAGAGGAAGAAAAAAGAACTAGGAAGTAAAATAATATTTATGTCTAAGTAATTGTATGTAATGGTGTATCCACAAAAAATAAGGTAGGTTTTCTTTTTTTTCCTTGTGTGTATGTGTGTGTATATCATAAAAAAATCTAAAGATTCAGACTATTTGGGGGTAAATTGTTATGAAAAATGTACTTTAACTAAAATTTTGAAAATTATAACAAGCAGAGATTCAGAGGAAAATATTACATCTTGGGAATAAGACAAAACCCATGTGACTGAATGAGAAAATTCAAGGCATAGAAGGAAAATATCTGTAGGGCACAAATAGGTGATTAGCATAGGAGGAGGAAGACTGAAATCTGCAGAGAGGTCGAAAGAATAAGAGAAAAAGTTTGGATGTAACTTGGTACACAAAATATAAGGAGACAGAAAAGGTTTGGGATAGGAAGGATCAAAATGACATCATAGAAAAGATTTTGTTTGGCCAGAATGTAAAGAATGAATTGCAACAGAACTTGAAAGCAGGAAAGGCCATTAATCATTTCAAGGCCAAGCTCATAATTGTGATGCCTTTACCAAACCTTGAAATGCCACTTGTAAAAAAGAAAAATAAGTGCAAATATGTATGCTCATAACTGAAAGTTAATCATTTTTGGTTATAAAAGAAAGCATTTAGAAATCATATATGTTGAGATCTTTTAAATATGAATGATTCAGAAATTTTTTTTTCCATTTGTCTTTCAGTTAAAACTTTCAGGTGGCTCTGTCTTATACCTTTACACTAAATATGTAGTTCATTTTAAGAGAAATTTAAGAAAATCACACCTTAAAATCTGGCTACTAGTAAATAGTTAATTGACAGATATCAAGGTTATATTAGAATTCTACAGCACCCTCATTTATCTAGGGACTTGAAAACTTTTGTGTTGGTTTGGGTTTCCTTTTTTTAAGGCTCATAGAAATAAATGCTAACACATCTTCACAAAGGCATTCCTTTTTTGTTTTGTTTTAGTTTTTAGCTTATTTTGGTGGTTCTAAGTATTCGGTGATTCTCTAAAATTACTGAAGAAAGTTCTACACATCAGACCATGTAAATTTTATAGGGGATTTAGGGAATTTGCAAAGATAATTTTGAACATAATCAGTTTTCAATGCTCTAAGTTGTTATCATAGCCAGGAATCAGCTGCACCGTCATATTATTTGAAAAGAGTTCAGAAAATAATATTTTAAAATTTGATGCTTAACTTGCAGGATAATTTGCAGGGTAGAGGCCATTTTGTATTTGAGATTCTAAATGAATAGTCCCACTACTCTATAAATGTCAATTCATTTATTAAAAAATGAATCACATTTCCTTATGTGAATTATGTGATATAAATGCAAAGCAGAGCTCTCATGTAACTCATAGTGCAACATTGTAGAATGGCTCAATGTTGCTAACCATACAAGAATTTAAATATAATGAATGGATTCTACTCTAGAAAGAAAAAAAAAAGAAAAACAACCCATATTGTAACCTTACTACATGTTTTTGATCACACAAACATTATCTTTACTGCTTGATCCTGAAATTTCCTATTTGACACAAATGTATGTCAAAACAAATTAATGTAGATGGGCATCATGTTTCTTTAAAGGAGATTGGGAAAGGACTCAATCCTGAAATAGCAAGTTTGAAAACATTAGTTATTTTGTTGTAGCCTGTTGTTTTTATGTAATTCAGTGACAGTTTAGCATTGATACCCACTGCTGGCCTTATGTTCCTGCATCTGCTGTGTGAAGAAAACATTTTTTCCTTAAAGTAGCATCCACCATACTAATTGTTTTCATTTTCAGTTCATGTTAAGTGTTAGATGAGCAATTTTTCTTTCAAGGCATGTACGTGAAATCACTTGACTAGAAGCAAGGGCTTTCTTTTCAGTAGGATTCAGAGTTTATAGCTCTAAGATACTATGACCATCTTCCATTTGAATACTTGTCTCTATTAAATCTAACCCAAACTGGATTTATACAATGAAAATGAAGCAGTCATAATGTGAAATATTCTATCAATTGACTCTTTTGTCTATATGACAGCAATGTGATTGGCTAGAATGAAAATCATTACTTGTTTCTATGTTATTGCTTGTTTGTGTGCCACACTATTGTCAAGATGCATCTATGACATTATTTTAAACACTTTTATATTTTAATCTCCTGAGAACCATATTTTAGAATATTTCTGAACTATCCATTCTCATTTCTCATTTGACTCATACGATTATGGGGTTGCAAAGAGTCGAACACGACTGAGCGACTGAACTGAACTGATATGTTAACTCTATTCTGTTACTTTAAAATATCTTTTATAATTTTCCTCCTTACTTCTGGGATCATTTTCTTTTTGCCTAAAGAACTATTTTTAGCTTTTTCTATAATATAGTTTTGTGATTGACAAATTCTCTAATTTTTCATTTTCTAAGAACATCTTAATTTTATTTAATTATTTGAAGGGTATTTTTTTTTCATGTGATGCCAGTTATTTTCTTTCAGTACTTTAAATGTGTCATTCATTTGTCTTCTGGTATATATTCAATTTCTGCTGAAAAGACAGCTGTCTTATTGTTTGCATTTTAAGAATTAATGTATGACTTTTCCTTTGATTTTTTTTTTTGAGTTTTAAAATATTCTTTGACTTTCAGAAATTGTGTCATGATGTGGTTAGATAAGGACTCCTTGGCATTTTCCCAGCTTTAGTTTATGAAGCTTTGCCATCACTGAGATTTTTCTTCAGTTTGGGGGATTCTTAGCTAATATTTCTGTAAATATTGCTTTTGTCCTATTCTGTTTATGAGACTGTAATCATAATTCCTTAGAGTCTCACCATTCTGAAGTCTCTCATATTCATTTCTGAACATTTCAAATTATATTTTGTATTCTTCAATCTATACTTCTATTGATTTGCATTCCAGTTTATTAATCATCTCTTTTTATAATTTTGCCATTAAACCCATTTGTCAAATTCATGATTTCAGTTATTCTATTTCTTTACCTAGAATTTTGATTTGATTCATTTTTATAGATACCAGCTTGTTAGTAAACTTCTTTATCTGTCATTTATTTTCCTGCTAAGCACTATTATTTTAAAACTGTGCTTGATATGCTATATCTGAATCATCTAATGTTTTGATTTTTTTCACCTTTTTTCCCCCTTCTTGGTTTTTAGTCATTTGTTCCTGTCTATTGAATATTTTTCATTGAATGTATGAAAAATTGCAGAAGTTCTGGATTTTAAGTTTCTAGAGATGATCTGCTTTCCTTCTGGTGGGCTGTTAAAGCAGAGGCTTCTTACCTTGATCCATTGGAGTCTGAGGTTGTTCAAGGTTGAGTTTCATTCTGCATGAGGTCTGATGTATTTTTGTTTGCCTTTCCTGTAGACTAAAACCCATCAAAGGTATTAACTGAATGTCAATGTTGTTTCTCATGGCTGACCTCCTCTTTGATGATCTTCGAGTCCCAATTTTATCTTTGTTTCTGCCTGGCTTTCTAACAACTTAGGAACCATGTTTTGTTTGGCTTGTTCCTGTAAATCTTAAGAATCAACAAATTACTTGAGGTACAATTAATAAAGAACACCACTGTTTGGTTCCTCTTGTACTGTGAGATGCCCAAGGACACCAAGACACCGTTTTCTGCTTGGCTTTTTGTCCCCTTAGCATCACCACTGCTTACTTCTGCCAACAAACAAAAGTGCAGAAGAGAAAGCCAGGCTCACTGAAGTACGATTTCCTTCTTTCTAAGATCTTGACACTTCAAGACTGGCTGCCTTGGCTTCTCTCTGATGCTCTCAAACAATTTTTTAAAATCTAGATTTTATATTTATTCTTAGTAGATGGATACGGGCCAGTATCTTTAAGCTGCTGCTGCTGCTAAGTCGCTTCAGTCTTCAAGCTAGTCTGTAGTAAGATGGAGTAGAACTCTTCCAAGTTCCTGAACAGAATATAGGCTCATAAAAATCATTTTTTAGCCACAACATGAAAGGGAAACTAAAGAAGCAACAACAACAAGTAGAAAATAGGAAATAAAACAGAAAAAAAATACATCTCAGAAATACATTTGTAATAGAAAAACTTATTCCATGTTAACTTTTGGTGAGCATTTTTTGATTATTATGTATCACCTTTTAAATAAAGTTTGTCTAGTTATGGTTCCAAAGTACTATGTAAAAATAATTGGAAAGAGAGAATGTTTCAAATCAGGAATGAATTTCTGGCCTAATTCCCAAAGCTTAGAAAAAGGAATTCTCCATATATATGAAATTATTAGGGTCAATTTCTAGGCCTGATAAGCACTATTTTAAATAAAATTTCTCCTACAT
>SJYT01037899.1:23858-51108 GCA_006410635.1 Cephalophus harveyi | reverse complement strand
GTGAAAGGGAAGTCGCTCAGTCATGTCTGACTCCTAGTGACCCCATGGACTGCAGCCCACCAGGCCCCTCCATCCATGGGATTTTCCAGGCAAGAGTACTGGAGTGGGTTGCCAGTGCTTCCTCCAAATATATCTGCTAGGAGATAATTAAAAAGCTTATCTGTATATGGGCTTTATTTAGATCCTAATTCACATAATCATAAATGATTAAAGTATCTTTATAAGAAAACTGGGGAAAATGGAAAACTGAACAGATATTTGGTGACATTAAGGAATTATTGTTAAATTATTTTAGGTATAATATTGGCATGTTATTATATATTTTTTATGAGTCCATATCTTTTATGTATATAAGGTGACATATATGTGCTCAGTCAGTTCAGTCGAGTCCCACACTTTGCAGCCCTATGGACTGTAGCCTGCCAGGCTCCTCTGTTCATGGGGTTCTCAAGGCCAGAATACTGGAGTGGCAAGAATACATGCCCTCCTCCAGGGAACCTTCCCGCACCCAGGGATCAAACCCAAGTCTCTTGAGGCTCTTGCATTGGAGGTGGATTCTTTACTGCTGAGCCACTGGAGAAGTCCATAAGGTGACATATTTATAGATTAAATGATTTTTAATTTCCCTGAAAATAATCTGTAATAGAGGAATTGATAGAAATATAAATGAATCAAAATTGACCATAATCCCATAATTCTTGAAGCTAGATGATGGGTGCATGCAATATCATCATACATTTCTCTCCATAGTATAGGGGCACACACACCAAAAAAAAAATAGAATAAATATGACACTTTATTATTTTAAGTTAAGTAATAGTAAAGGATATTTATGAAAATGATTTATACAGCTGATTTTTCTGCAAATAACTGGTCTCAAAAACATCATTCATTTTTTCAAAGTATGAAATTTGTCCTTACCATAAGGGTTTCCATAAAAATAATATTTCATGTTGTCTTGAGTAATCAATTTCAATAAACATGGGTAATTTTTAATCCAGAGAGATGGAGAACCACTTAGGCTACTTTCCTACCCACAAATACTCTAATGGGGATCAATCACACCCAATTAAACCTCAAGGAATTATGAATCTTTAATAGGTTTATCATGAGATAATTCAGCTGTTTAGTCCTCTTTAGGTTCATGCTAGGCAGTCTTTCTCAAGCTGGAAAGTGATCATTTTCATGACATCATTTTTAAAGAGGCTTTGTGATTTTTGGTTAAAAAGAACACAAAAGGATTTGCAATTTTCATCAGAAATAAATTTTATATGTATTTATTTGAGATTTTCAAGCTCTACAGTGCTACTATGAGCTCGTGTTTACAGTACATACAATATTTTTTATATAAGACCATATTAAAAGATTTAAAGTGATATTGATAACACTAATTAATATCTCTAACTGCCTGAGAAACTTTTATATGGTTTCTTTCAATAGCTTAACTTGGCCCTTCTCTGTGGCCTTCATTTAATCTGTAGCTCATAGTAGAGCCTTCTGTGTATTTTATTAAAAATAAAGCCAAAACAGCATAACAGACTTGAGCTTTGTCTCCTTGATCTCTGTACCATATGGTCAAGAGAGCCAACTTTAGCATCAGGCCACCTGATGTGACGTTTTTCTTGGTGAGCAGCACCAGCAATCTCTCCTTGCTTCCTTTTCTTCCCCTATAAAATCATAACAGCTTCTTCTTTGTGTACTTATAGTGATCGCTAAATAAGATATTGTCTATGAAGCATTTTAAATGGTATATGATGCTCTTGCTAGTTTCCTACTTGTGTAGAAAAATAGTAGTGGTGTAGCAAAACAGAAATCTTCTATGACTGAGACACAAAATCCACAAAGATCACATTGTATTGGATGCTACCATTTTTCATACTCCCCCAAAACAAATATTTTCCTTACCTTCCGTACCCTGTGTGTGTCTGTGTGTATTTAGTGTGTTTTATGGGAAGGATTTGCTTTGCCGACTAAGGTCCGTCTAGTCAAGGCTATGGTTTTTCCTGTGGTCATGTATGGATGTGAAAGTTGGACTGTGAAGAAGGCTGAGCGCCGAAGAATTGATGCTTTTGAACTGTGGTGTTGGAGAAGACTCTTGAGAGTCCCTTGGACTGCAAGGAGATCCAACCAGTCCATTCTGAAGGAGATCAACCCTGGAATTTCTTTGGAAGGGATGATACTGAAGCTGAAACTCCAGTACTTTGGCCACCTCATGCAAAGAGTTGACTCATTGGAAAAGATCTGATGCTGGGAGGGATTGGGGGCAGGAGGAGAAGGGGACGACAGGATGAGATGGCTGGATGGCATCATGGACTCGATGGACGTGAATCTGAGTGAACTCTGGGAGTTGGTGATGGACAGGGAGGCCTGGCGTGCTGTGATTCATGGGGTCGCAAAGAGTCGGACACGACTGAGCGACTGAACTGAACTGAACTGAACTGATGGGAAGGATCACGTGTGGTGCTAAGCTTCCCTGGTGGCTCAGATGGTAAGGAATCCTTCTGAAATGCAGGAGACCAAGGTTCAATCCTTGGGTTGGAAAGATCCCTGGAGAAGGGAATGGTAACCCATTCCAGTTCAAGAGTCTGGAGAGTTCCAGGGACAGAGGAGCCTGATGGTTCTAAAATCCATGGAATCACGAAGAGTTGGCCACGACTGAGCACAACTAACACACGTGTGTGGTGCTGCAAATGCATCTCAGTTATTAGATTCTGAAACTATGGAACAGGGGAAAGGAAGGATCAGATTGCTTTCAGCAAGAGTATTTTCTTCTGTTTATTTTTAGATCTGGTGAGCATTTTAAAGCAACTTTCTATAATGGCAACCCACTCCAGTACCTTTGCCTGGAAAATCCCATCGACGGAGGAGCCCAGTAGGCTACAGTCCATGGGGTCGCAAAGAGTCGGACATGACTGAGCGATTTCACTTCACTTCTATCGTATTAAGAGGAATAGTCAAGGAGACTATGTGAAACATCTGGCAGAACCCCAACCAGCCACCACATTTTCACTGAAGTTTTCTCTGCATTGCTAATTTTATCCATGACTATCTATTTAAAAAAGATTTTCCTCCTAGCTTTTCCTTTCACTTTAGCTATGGCATATATATATATAAAAAATAATATAATTATACTTGTATGATGAGTTTAAATAAGTTATTAAGGTTCACAAACAAAATAGATAATTAATTGACTCATTACACTGTCTCTTATACACATCTTTCTGGTATATATTCAATTTCTGCTGAAAAGACAGCTGTCTTATTGTTTGCATTTTAAGAATTAATGTATGACTTTTCCTTTGATTTTTTTTTTTTAAACAAAATAGATAATTAATTGACTCATTACAATAAGAAATAAACACACAGAATACATATTTGTATATAACCATATTCAACCATTTAGGCAATGCAAACACTAATTTAGCTATTATAGAAAGTAACAAACCTACTTATCAATATCTACACACTCAGATACAAGATGTTACTAAAGAAGTCTTTTCTAATTCTGGTTCTAAAAGTATTAAAAAAAATTAGTAGCTTTGCAGATATCTTCTGACTTAGAAAACTTTATTAATATTTATGCTGGTTTTGTGCAATAAGGTAATTTCCTAATTTTGGCCTGAGCTTACCACCAAATTCCAAAGCAGTTGGAATTTTTCTCAAGATTTTATTCTAATGTTTTAGATCAATTCCAAATTGTGTCTGTTTCTCAAAGAGATATATATATATAAGGTAACTTGCTAATTTCTTAATAACTCTTTTTTTGTAAGCTAAATAAGCTATATGCATTTTTTCAATCATTTATCTGTTTAAATATATACTAGGCACTGTGTGGTGTATCCATGTATCTACACACTCAAGATCTGATTTCATGATGGTAAATATGGCTAATATGATATACTCATATTACTTGTTTCTTGCTAAAAGCCAAACAATATGATGGCCTACTTAACATTTTATATGCATAATACATTTTGTTCTGTAAGCACAAATAATTTTCTTTGGATCATGTTATATAGTTTTTAAAAGTCTTCTAACAGGACTTTTAAGTAATGAAATATTACTGCAGTTTCCCAAAGCTTAAAAGGTTTATAGGAGTAAAAGGCTATACTTTTAGGGATCAAACCCAGGTCTCCAGCTTTGCAGACCAATTCCTTACCAACTGAGCCACCAGTTCAGTTCAGTTCAGTCACTCAGTCGTGTCCAACCCCATGAACCGCAGCACACCAGGCCTCTCTGTCCATCACCAACTCCCAGAGTCCACCCAAACCCATGTCAGTTGAATCGGTGATGCCATAAAACCATCTCATCCTCTGTCGTCTCCTTCTCCTCCTGCCCTCAATCCCTCCCAGCATCAGGGTCCTTTCAAATGAGTCAGCCTTTGCATCAGGTGGCCAAAGTATTGGAGTTTCAGCTTCAACATCAGTCCTTCCAATGAACACCCAGGACTGATCTCCTTTAGGGGGGACAGGTTGGATCTCCTTGCAGTTCAAGGGACCCTCAAGAGTCTTCTCCAACACCACAGTTCAAAAGCATCAATTCTTAAGTGCTCAGCTTTCTTTATAGTCCAACTCTCACATCCATACATGACCACTGGAAAAACCGTAGCCTTGACTAGATGGACCTTTGTTGAAAAAGTAATGTCTCTGCTTTTTAATACGCTGTCTAGGTTGGTCAAAACTTTCCTTCCAAGGAGTAGGCGTCTTTTAATTTTATGGCTACAGTCACCATCTGCAGTGATTTTGGAGCCCAGAAAAATAAAGTCATCCACTGTTTCTGGTAGATAAACGGTACTTCACTACCCTGGTCTACGGTACTAGAATCAAAAGACTTACAACTCGAAATTCGGTTGAAAAAGTAAGAGGAGAAAGTGAAAGTAGTTCTCCGAGAAATCAAGAAGAAGTGAAGACGGTATGTCCACAGTAGACGTATAGACTCCAATAACTAGAAAGAGGACCGTTAGAAATAAGGTCGAACACGAAGGAGGTCGGGTCGCAAAGAGTACTACATGAGACGTATATTAAACTTATTCGTCCCCCTGTTATATGTCGGAACTGCATGAGGAAAAGGATAAACCTTGGTCAGACAACAAGGTACAGGTCAAGATTGACAACGAAGGACTGGACGTATATCCAAAGAGCTCTCCATCCAGTCCACCAGACTATAAGGGTAGAGAAAATCTTAAAAGATGTCAACACTAGGTGTGTCAGTTTTCGAAACCGTCTCAGTTATTTCGTCTTTAACTACAAAAAGACCTTGAGAGAACGAAAAAGGTACTAGGTCGCCTACAACCGTTAAACTAGAGACCAAAGAGACGGAAAAGATTTTGGTCGAACTTGTAGACCAAGTTCACAATTCACGTGTTGCTGAAGCCTGGCTTGGAGAATTTTGAGCATGACTTTACTAGCGTGTGAGATGAGTGCAATTGTGCAGTAGTTTGAGCATTCTTTGGCATTGCCTTTCTTTGGGATTGGAATGAAAACTGACCTTTTCTAGTCCTGTGGCCACTTCTGAGTTTTTCAGATTTGCTGGCATATTGAGTGTAGCACTTTCAAAGCGTCATCTTTTAGGATTTGAAATAGCTCAACTAGAATTCCATCATCTCCACTAGCCTTGTTCGTAGTGATGCTTCCTAAAGTCCACTTGACTTCACATTCCAGGGATTGCCCCCTTTCCACATTATGTTGTATATAATCTTACATGTACAAATATGAACAGCTCATTCTCTCAAGAGAGACATTTAAGTTTCTCATCCATAAATGCTGAATACTTGAGCCTTTCCAAGTCCCTTCTATGTTACCCTGACTCATATTTCTCTTCCTTGAAGTATATTTTTTAATTGGTAATACTTCTATCCGGTTGACTTATTTGGGGTTGCCTATGCAAGTGGCTGGGCTTTCCAGGTGTTGCAGAGGTAAAAAATCTACCTGGCAATGCAGGAGACCCAAGAGACTTGTTTCTATCCCTGTATTGGGAAAATCCCCTGGAGTAGGAAATGACAACCTATTACAGTATTCTTGCCTGGAAAATTCAATGGACAGAGAAACCTGGTGGGCTACAGGTTACAGAGAGTCAGACCCTACTGAACACACACACACACACACACACACACACTGGAGTGGCTACAATGATAGCCTTATATACCTGGCAGCATTATTAGATATCTAGTACTACCTGAGCACAGAAGTGCCCTTTCTGCCAAGGTCTGCCCACTCTTGCTAAACTGATTTTCCTGTATCCTTTATGGCACTTGTCTTGCTTGCTGCCAGAAATGAGACTTTCCATTTGCCTGGATCGACTCCTTTCTGTGATTACTTTTAAGTGAATTTTAGATTATTTATACAGCCCTGTAAGATATTTTCCTCTTTCAAACTTGTTTGTGCCTCTGGTTTTGACAGTCATTGTCATAAATTAGTTTTTATAAAACATTTAGAAGAATCAGAAATAAAATATTACCATAACTATGTAATTGTGAAGTAAATTTATGGGGATGTGTTAAGGCTTATGCTGTAGTGCCTGGCTGCCAAGCTGAAGATCCAGCACCATCACTTTGTAGCAGGATGAGTTTAGGGAAATTGCCTCAGTGTTTTGTATTTCAGTTTTTTTGTAAAAGAGATAGATAATAATAATACCTGAAAAGATTAGATATGCGTAATATAGTGCCTATCCATAATACAGGCTCAGTAACTCTTATTATGATGTCCAGGGGTAATATACAAAATATTTAAAAACTCATATGGACAGGAATTTGCTTGCTAGATTTCCAAGGTCACTGTCAAGGGCACCGTCTCCCCCTTTGCAATCCATACCTGCTCATTAGGAAGAAACTCGGGGTGAGGGCTCGAATGTGGGGGCCACCATGAGAGCCCAGGTGTCAGGGTGGCTCCAGAGCAGTGCATACCAGCTGAGTGGGAATCATGGCTGAGGCTCAGTAAGTTTCCGGCGAACCTTGAGGAAACAAAGAGACGTGCACTGAAGGCAAAAATTTAGGGAGGTACTGATGGGAAACAGGTACGTACCAATTAGAATGTATTAAGACTATAGTGCTGGCTCCTGGAGCCTCCTCAGATGCCAGATTGAAAGGATTTCTCATTCGATTGGAAAGATGTCTAAGAACGAGGTGGAGCCCTCAGTAGATAATGCCTATTCACTAACCACTCTGACTGTACCCCAACATGCATGTTACACCAATCTTGATTATTTCCCAAATGTTTCTTATTAATTACTTCAAAACAGATTTTGGGTATCTAAGTATAAAATGAGAATCAGATACATAACATGGGAAACACTAAACAATATATTAACCCTTAGTTATTTGTTACCTGGAATCTCAATCCCCTTTGGATGTATATGCTTTGAATCCTCCCCACAACCCCACCCAGGTAAAATAACAATCCTTCAGTACTGTGTGTGGTTAAATCATTTATTTTTATATATTGAAGATATTATTTTTAATCTTGAAGAGAATAATGTGATACTTGACTCCAACAACACAAATTTAGTTATACAGTACCAAGACATGCACACAAGAATAAGCATTCATACATAACCTCTGGCAGTGGTATGAGATGATCTAGGAACAAAAACTCTGAATGAAAATGCATTGTTTTCTGCTTCAATGCATTTGTGCCCTGGGATAACCAGAAATAATTATTGAAACAAGCCTCTTGTTAATAATAATTACACTTCATTCTATGAAAACAAGAACAAACAGCAATTATCTATAATTTCTCATTTGCAAAACACTCTCATTATGCTAAGACTTCTTGTCTCTGTTTGATAATATTCTGTTATGTGTGTTGGAAAAACTCGACAGGTTTCTTTTTTTCTTCTAATGTTTCAAATGGGCAATGCATGATCAATACAATTCAGGCTTAAATGATTTCTGTTTTAAGATAAAACAGCTTCTTTGGGCAGCATAAGTTATCAAAAAAATAATGTCTTTTGAATTCCTTCAGAGAAGACGGGTTCACTAACCAACACAAATAAAACATTTTTCCTATATCAACAAAAATTAGACTAGATAGAAATAGAAATAAGCCAGACTGTTATTACGAATATTTTCTTAAGTAAATAATATATATATATATAAATGATGAAATATTTCCATTTTGATCCCCTTTTCCAAATAATATGTTATCTTACAGCCTTCCCAGGTGGCGCTAGTGGTAAAGAACCTCTCTGATAATGCAGGAGACATCAGAGACTTGGGGTTCCATTCCTGGGTTGGGAAGATACCCCGGAGGAGGGCATGACAACCACTCCAGTGTTCTTGCCTGGAGAATCCAATGAGCAGAGGAGTCTGGTGGGCTGCAGTCCATAGGGTGGCAAAGAATTGAACGTGACTGAAACAACTTAGCACACAAGTGCAACCATGTTACCTTACATTCCTATTTTAAATAAACCTGTGTCTGTAGGGCCTCAGCAATTATTTGCTTAATTTGAACATAATAACTTTGTATTTTTCTCATATTCTTCTTTTGCAATACTGCATTTATTTTGATAGATTATAAGCTCTTTGAAGGAAGGAACAATTTAATCCCTTTTGCTTCAGTCCTCTGCTGTATCATTCAGATTAATGGTCTGAATAACAGTTTTAAATTTGTATAGCATGAGTGGCTGGTTAGCAAATAATCAACTGACTTAGTGGGTTAATAATTTTCCCCATAGTGAGATTAATTTCCTCATCTATAAAAAGACAGACCATAGAAATACCTAATTTGCATGGTTTCTGAGAGGTTTGATTGAAATCAGGTGTATGAAGCATTTAGCACAGTGTTTGGTTCAAAATTAAGCTCTCTCATGCCTTGATTTTACTCTCATAACTATAGAGCTGAACCTCAAAGTCACATTCCCTAATTTCAGTTTTTAGAAAGGACAAACTCAGTTAATTCTACTTGACCCAGTCTAAGATTACTAGGACCAATACCATCTCTTAAACAATGTTTGGTTGTGTAAATAGTACTATATAGACATAGTCACAGTTTGAGAGTGACTTCACATTTGAGCAAATGGAATAAAAAAATTACTGCTATAAATATGGGTTAGATTTATTTCTTACAGCTATATTGCTTCTTTCAAGAATGATGTGTTTTGGATTATTTTACATAGTCCACACAATGTTGAGATTAAGTCTCTAGACATATACTAAAAAAAATTACGTATTTGAGTTATGAATGGATCGTATTTGTTATCTTTCTGAAATTTGGTTCCAAGAGCCAAATAAGTTCAGGAAATTCTCCAACTGATCAAAATAATTTTACAAAGTGTTGGCATGCTACTCATTTCATGATTGAATACTGCAAGTGTTCAAATTAGTTATAAATCAGTTGCCTTAGGTAAGTTCTAAATAAGTTACCTACAGCTTGTTTATAGGAATTATGTGGGCCAAATTTCCTTCACGTTTAAGTAGATACCATAATAAATCCTATTTTCACATTTATAGAAGAATTTATAGAAGGAGTATTATTGACCTAAAGCAATAAAAATTAGTTATTTTACAAAAACATATGTGTATATATATATATATATATTTTTTTTTTCAAGAATAGCAAAGAATTGCAATTTGGAATATGCAATCTATGGAAAACCAAAGACAATTTTGGAGAACAAAGGAGAGTCATTCTTTTTAGAGGAGAAAGTGTGGTTGGAAGTGACTGTTGTAAGCAAAAGAGTCCACTGAAGGAAACTGAGAAATTGAAATGCAGTGGCTTTTCATTGACTGATTTGTGAGAGTCTCTCATTGACTGGGCTATTGATAGGCAAAGAAAAATTCTTCTTTCCTCCTGTGAGGTGGTAAAGTAGTAACCTTCTTCCTATTAGAGAGAGAAAGTTACCTCTCTTTCTATACCTAATACAATTGATATCAAGTGGTAGGACAAGAGATCTCCCCCTTTTTTTGACTTTTTTTTTTTTTAATCGGGATGCAGTTGCTTTACAATATCGTGTTAGTTTCTGCAATACAGTGAAGTGGATCAATTATAACTATACAATATCACCCCTTTTGGACCTCTCTCCCATCCTACCTTCCCATCCCACCCATCTAGGTCATCACAGACCACTGAGCTGAGCTCCCTGTGCTAGGCAGCAGGTTCCCTCTAGCTAGCTGTTCTACACAGGGCAGTGCGCATACACCAATCTCAATCTCCCAATTCATTGCCCACCACAATGTCCACACATCCATTCCCTACATCTGCATCTCTATTCCTGCCCTGCAAATAGGTTCATCTGTATTATTTTTCTAGATTCTATACACATGCATTATGTTTGTTTTTCTCTTTCTGACTTATTTCACTCTGTATGATAGACCTTAGGTCCTTCCACATCTCTACAAATGACCCAATTTTGTTCCTTTTTATGACCATGTAATATTTCATTATGTGTATGTACCATGTCTTTTATCCACTCACCTGTCAGTGGACATTTAATGTTTTCATGTTCTCATGACTATAAATAGTGCTGCACTGAACATTGTGGGGCATGTGTTTTTTTGAATTATGGTTTTTCTCAGGGTATATGCCCAGTAGTGGATTTGCCGGGTCATATGATAATTCTCTTTTTAGTTTTAAAGGAACTTCCATACTGTTCTCCATAACGGCTGTATCAATTTACATTCCCATCAATAGTGCAAGAGGGTTTCCTTTTCTCCACACCCTCTACATCATTTATCTTTGTAGATTTTTTGATGATGGGCATTCTGACTCCATTTTAAAAGAGGTTTCTGTTGCTAATTTTCAGTGTGTAAACTCTTGAAAATTTGGGGCTTAGTGTTCTATTTTACAGAAAATACAAAAAAAAAGTTTATGTATCTAGTAACTATTTAAAGCAAAAAACAAAACAAAATAGTATGTGTATGTGATAAAGACAAGCTGATCTATGTTAAAAGAGTCCAAAGGTCTAAAATTTGATCTACTTTTCTTTCTTGTCTTCTAACATAGCCTCCAAAGGGGCTTGGAAAACTTGTAATGCTCCAGGAATATAATTTAAAAGACCTCTGAGATTTCTTATAATTGTATTTATTCATGTATTTTTTGCTATGCTGGGTCTCTGTTGCAGTGTGGGCTTTTTTCTGGTTGTGGCGAGTATTAGCTACTCTGTGTTTGTGGTGTGTGGGCTTCTCATTGTGGTGATTCTCTTGTTGCAGAGCACAGGCACTAGGGAACTCAGGCTTCAGCAGCTGCGATTTCCAGGCTCTAGAGCACAGGCTCATTAGCTGTGATGCACAGGCCTAGTGGCTGCATGGCATGTGGAACCTTCCTGGACTAAGGATTGAACCCATGTCTCACATATTGGCAGCCAGGTTCTTTACCACTGAGCTACCTGGGAAGCCTAACCATTGGGATTAAAAATAGGAATACCCTGAAAACTTTTTAAATTTCTGTAAAATGATTTCAAAGTTTGGAAACATTAATAATTTTATTTCCTTGGATACTTTATAGGATCATAAGAGAAAGAAAGTATGTGATGAGTTGAGAAGGCAAAGACTAAGACAAATGAATTTTCTTTTTAAATAGAGTAGCTAGTTTTAATAAATAAACAACTGAGTTTGAAAACTGCCGTACTAGCGCTCATAATTATTAGGTGTGTAGTGAAGGTGAAGACTTTTGCATTAGTAAATGTGAATTATAGGCAGATGTAGAGATATGGCTCTACTACCATGCCATAACATATCCATCATGTGGCCATAGGGGTACCACTTTTAAAGACAGTAGAACTCCCCTGCACACACTGATATCTGTGGAGCTGTAAATCGACTACAATGTCATGGCTGATGATCCAACTAGAGAGTTTAGGAGTTTGTTTCCAGTGCTTAAGTGGTCTGGCCCAATCCTCTGTGGCCCAAGCTGTTTGGAGCCCCCAGCCTGGAAGGAGGCAGTTCTGGAGAATTATTATTGATGTCAATATAGCTATTGCCTGCAAAATCTTAAAGGCTGACTTTGTATACTTCATCCTACACAAGCCTTACAAAGCCCTATGACATCATAAGCAGCCTCAGGGGCTGCTGTCATCCCCATTTTACAGAACGCAATGCTTCTGTTAAATCGATCACTGCAGGGTTGACCAGACTAGCAACTTCATTAGTTACTCTGCCTGTGGCTCCTGCACCCCAGCTCTGAAAGCAAGGTAGGGTCCTCCTCCAACTGCCTGGAAAAAAAAAAAAAAAGCAATTCCAGGCATAAGTATATTATCAGTGCATTTGTCACGAGGCTGAAAAGAACCCACAACAAAAACCAACCCAAAGACCTCAAGATTTCTATTTCTATTTCCAGCTTTCTTTCTCTTGGCTGTGTTTTTGGTTCCAGACCTTAAGCTGTCAAAGTAAATCTGGAAAATTTGGAAAGTAGAGGACAGTGTTGAAACTGGAGATAAGTTTTAAAATTTTTTAAAAGTTAAATTCTAATTCATTTTGACAAATTTTTAAAAATTGAAATGAATTGAAGTTCATATCTAGTTCTCAGCCATGATTTTATTGTATTCACTTAAGGAAAAAAAAATCATAAATTGATAAAAGATATTCATAGTCCTGTTAATTGACATCTATGAAAATGAAAGTGTTGCCTGTTCCAATTCATAATTCTCCTAATGACACATATGAAAGTGAAAGTGTTACTTGCTCAGTTGTGGCAGACTCTTTGAGACTCCATAGCCCACCAGCCTTCTCTGTCCATGGAATTATCCAGGCAAGAATACTGGAGTGGGTTGTCATGTCCTTCTCCAGGGGTTCCTTCCAACCCAGGGATTGAACCCAGGTCTCCCACATTGCAGGCAGATTCCTTACCATTTTCTTTGAGACTCCATAGCCCACCAGCCTTCTCTGTCCATGGAATTATCCAGGCAAGAATACTGGAGTGGGTTGTCATGTCCTTCTCCAGGGGTTCCTTCCAACCCAGGGATTGAACCCAGGTCTCCCACATTGCAGGCAGATTCCTTACCATTTGAGCTACTTGGAAAGTCCAATGACATGTATAGCAACTCTTCAACTTGTTTTCTGAATAAAATTAATGACTTGAAAGTTTTATAAAGTGTTTTAAGGAATGACATATTTGTCATATCTCACATCCATTTGTCCTTCTTTTCTTTGATCACCACTCAGCCCAATTTTTGGTGATCAATCAGTCATTATGAGACCTGGAATATTATCAAAGACTTTCTCTGCATCTATGGAGGTAATCATATGGTTTTTATTTTTCAATTTGTTAATGTGGTATATTACATTGATTGACTTGCGGATATTGAAGAATCCTTGCATCCCTGGGATAAAGCCCACTTGGTCATGATGTATGATCTTTTTAATATGTTGTTGGATTCTGTTTGCTAGAATTTTGTTAAGGATTTTTGCATCTATGTTCATCAGTGATATTGGCCTATAGTTTTCTTTTTTTGTGGTGTCTTTGTCAGGTTTTGGTATTAGGGTGATGGTGGTCTCATAGAATGAGTTTGGAAGTTTACCTTCCTCTGCATTTTCTGGAAGAGTTTGAGTAGGATAGGTGTTAGCTCTTCTCTAATTTTTGGTAGAATTCAGCTGTGAAGCCATCTGGTCCTGGGCTTTTGTTTGTTGGAATATTTCTGATTACAGTTTCAATTTCCGTGCTTGTGATGGGTCTGTTAAGATTTTCTAGTTCTTCCTGGTTCAATTTGGGAAAGTTGTGCTTTTCTAAGAATTTTTCCATTTCTTCCAAGTTTTCCATTTTATTTGCATATAGTTGCTGATAATAGTCTCTTATGATCCTTTGTATTTCTGTGTTGTCTGTTGTGATCTCTCCATTTTCATTTCTAATTTTGTTGATTTTTCTCCATTTGTTTCTTGATGAGTCTGGCTAATGGTTTGTCAATTTTATTTAACTTCTCAAAGAGCCAGCTTTTGGTGTGGTTGATTTTTGCTATGGTATCTTTTGTTTCTTTTGCATTTATTTCTGCACTAATTTTTAAGATTTCTTTCCTTCTACTAACCCTCGGGTTCATAATTTCTTCCTTTTCAAGTTGCTTTAGGTGTAGAATTGGTTATATATTTGACTTTTTTCTTGTTTCTTGACGTAAGCCTGTATTGCTATGAACCTTCCCCTTAGCACTGCTTTTACAGTGTCCAATAGGTTTTGAATTGTTGTGTTTTTATTTTCATTCATTTCTATGCATATTTTGATTTCTTTTTTGATTTCTTCTATGATTTGTTAGTTATTCAGAAGCGTGTTGTTCAGCCTCCATATGTTGGAATTTTTAATAGTTTTTCTCCTGTAATTGACATCTAATCTTACTGCATTGTGATCAGAAAAGATGCTTGGAATGACTTCAATTTTTTTTTCTTTTTTAATTTACCAAGGCTAGATTTATGACCCAGGATATGATCTATCCTGGAGAAGTTTTTGTGTACATTTGAGAAAAAGGTGAAATTCATTGTTTTGGGGTGAAATGTCCTATAGATATNAATCAACCTGCCTGACTTCAGTCTCTACTACAAAGCCACAGTCATCAAGACAGTGTGGTACTGGCACAAAGACAGAAATGTAGATCAGTGGAACAAAATAGAAAGCTCAGAGATAAATCCACACACCTATGGACACCTTATCTTCGACAAAGGAGGCAAGAATATACAATGGAGAAAACACAATCTCTTTAACAAGTGTTACTGGGAAAACTGGTCAACCACTTGTGAAAGAATGATACTAGAACGCTTTCTAACCCCATACACAAAAATAAACTCAAAATGAATTAAAGATCTAAACATAAGACCAGAAACTATTAAACTCCTAGAGGAAAACATAGGCAAACCACTTTCCGACATAAACCACAGCAGGATCCTCTATGACCCACCTCCCAGAATATTGGAAATAAAACCAAAAATAAACAAATGGGACCTAATTAAAATTAAAAGCTTCTGCACAACAAAGGAAACTATAAGCAAGGTGAATGGGAGAAAATAACAGCAAATGAAGCAACTGACAAACAACTAATCTCAAAAATACACAAGCAACTCCTGCAGCTCAATTCCAGAAAAATAAAAGACCCAGTCCAAAGAACTAAATAGACATTTCTCCAAAGAAGACATACAGATGGCTAACAAACACAGGAAAAGATGCTCAACATCACTCATTATCAGAGAAATGCAAATCAAGACCACAATGAGGCACCATTTCACACCAGTCAGAATGGCTGCTATCTAAAAGTCTACAAGTAATAATGCTGGAGAAGGTATGGAGAAAAGGGAACCCTCTTACATTGTTGGTGGGAATGCAAACTAGTACAGCCACTATGGAGTACAGTGTGGAGATTTCTTAAAAAATTGTAAATAGAACTGCCATACAACCCAGCAATCCCACTGCTGGGCATACACACCAAGGAAACCAGAATTGAAAGAGACACATGTACCCCAATATTCATCGCATCACTGTTTATAATAGCCAGGACATGGAAGCAACCTAGATGTTCATCAACAGACAAATGGATAAGAAAGTTGTGGTACATATGCACAATGGAGTATTACTCAGCCATTAAAAAGAATACATTTGAATCAGTTCTAATAAGGTGGAGGAAACTATAGCCTATTATACAGAGTGAAGTAAGCCAGAAAGAAAAACACCAATACGGTACACTAAAACATATATATGGAATTTAGAAAGATGGTAATGATAACCCTGTATGTGAGATAGAAAAAGAGACACAGATGTATAGAACAGTCTTTTGGACTCTGTGGGAGAGGGAGAGGGTGGGATGATTTGGGAGAATATCATTGAAACATGTAAATTATCACATGTTTGATGCATGATACAGGGTGCTCAGGGCTGGTGCACTGGGATGACCCAGAGGGATGGGATGGGGAGGAAGGTGGGAGGGGGGTTCAGGATGGGGAACACATGTACACCCATGGTGGATTCAAGTCAATGTATGGCAAAACCAATACAATATTGTAAAGTTAAATAAATAAACCAAGGGAAAAAAATAAGAGACTTGGAATAAGTAATCTCTATGGAACAACAGCAAACAATTAAACATTAATTGAAACTCAAATTCTTTACATGAATTATGTCAATAAGCAGTATCCTTCAGTAAATCTATGAATATGTTATCTCTACTTTCAACCTAGAGGTTAAATGATTGTATAATCATATAAATAATAGATGCAAGGTTTGGATTTATGTTTAGGCAGGATGACTCTAGAATGCGTGATCTTAACCTTTACGTTACCTCTTCCTGATAGGCTGGGGTGGATATACGGTGGTGGAGGCTTGTCTAGTCACTGAATATGAGTTCATTCTCCCTGTGAAGCTTACAGTGACCTGTTAATTGGGTGTCCAGGTCAAGCTTGCCCATGTCCCTCAAGTAATCTCATTCTACGTTTAACCCATGTGATTCAGATTTCTAAAAAACAAATTGTTATTTATGAGTATACATGTATGCATATGTATGCATATTCATAAATATTCATCAAATATCATGTATCACATATTATCTATACCATGTGTTGCATATATGTCTATTTAGATCTGTGTGTATCTTTTACATTTGCAGTGCTCATAATACCTTGCTCCTTTAATACTTTTTTTTTTTTTAAAGCACAAAGTATAGTTTTACTCTCTGTATGCATATTCATAAATATATTCATCAAATATCATGTATCACATATTATCTATACCATGTGTTGCATATATGTCTATTTAGATCTGTGTGTATCTTTTACATTTGCAGTGCTCATAATACCTTGCTCCTTTAATACTTTTTTTTTTTTTAAAGCACAAAGTATAGTTTTACTCTCATTTGGAAAGTTAAAAAAATTGAAGCATAGTGAAGATATATGACTTGCCCACCTATTTCCCAGAGTGACATTGTCAGATGGTTGATTTTCCGTAAAAATATCCACACATACATATCTGCAAACACACAAAAATCTGGGGTCTCCCACAATGACTTTCTAATTTTTGTAACCAGGGAGTATTACTTTAGCGTTTTGTTAAAGATTATGTGTGAGCTTAGCCAGTGGACACAGAGAATGCCTTGCATAAAGCAAAGGTTTGTTTCCTTAGAGCAGGGCGAATGCTCTTTCAATTACCTTCTTTTTCAGGAATTATAGGATGCCACTAATTGCTTACCAATGTGTATAGGCTAACAACTGCTGCTGCTGCTGCTAAGTGGCTTCAGTCATGTCCGACTCTGTGTGACCCCATAGACGGCAGCCCACCATGCTCCCCATCCCTGGGATTCTCCAGGCAAGAACCCTGGAGTGGGTTGCCATTTCCTTCTCCAGTGCATGAAAGTGAAAGTGAGGTCGCTCAGTCGTTTCTGACTCTTCATGGCCCCATGGACTGCAGCCAACCAGGCTCCTCCATCCATGGGATTTTCCAGGCAAGAGTACTGGAGTGGGGTGCCATTGCTTCCCCAATGATTAGACTGTAAACCAGCCTTCCTTAAATTTGTCCTTAATCCTTTGCCAAGATACAAATTATTAGAATGAGGTTATTTCAAATAAGTAAAATTCACCTTCAGTTTCAGTTCAGTTCAGTCGCTCAGTCGTGTCCAACTCTTTGCGACCCCATGAGTCGCAGCACGCCAGGCCTCCCTGTCCATCACCAACTCCCGGAGTTCACTCAGACTCGCATCCGTCGAGTCAGTGATGCCATCCAGCCATCTCATTCTCTGTCATCCCCTTCTCCTCCTGCCCCCAATCCCTCCCAGCATCAAGGTCTTTTCCCATGAGTCAGCTATTCGCCTGAGGTGGCCAGAGTACTGGAGTTTCAGCTTNTTGGTCATAACTTTTCTTCCAAGGAGTAAGCGTCTTTTAATTTCATGGCTGCAGTCACCATCTGCAGTGATTTTGGAGCCCAAAAAAATAAAGTCTGACACTGTTGCCACTGTTTCCCCATCTATTTCCCATGGAGTGATGGGACCGGATGCCATGATCTTCGTTTTCTGAATGTTGAGGTTTAGGCCAACTTTTTCACTCTCCTCTTTTACTTTCATCAAGAGGCTTTTTAGTTCCTCTTCACTTTCTGCCATAAGGTTGGTGTCATCTGCATATCTGATAAAATACACTGATAGATCAACTTGGCTGAAACCATAATCTAAAAGTTTCCACTCAATTAAAAAGCTAAACATTTATTCCCAATTCAAAAGAAGAAACGTTTGAAATATTGAGAATTCCTGAGATGAGATTCAGAGTCATATCATCATTTCTAGAGATTAATAATAAAGTATTTTAAACCTGCTGCTATCACACTGTAATAGAGTAATTTATAGAGTTAGAATCTGGAGGAAATTAAAGTTTGATGTTTTCTCTTTTAAAAGACAAAGTCTATCTCTTCTAACTTTTTGCTCTACAAAGATGTTCCTTTTAAAATATTTCTTACTGAAAGAAACACCTTCTATTAATTGGTATTATTACTTATACCAGTTTCTTTCCACATAAAACAATAAGAACAGACACAGCAATGATTCCAGTCCTCAGGCATCCTCTTTATTTATTTATTTATTTATCTTGTCTTTATGTCTTTCCATCTGACCACATCCCATCCATACTTATGTTGATACTCCCACTTTTAACTGTTGATAATCAGTTTTAATACCAAGGGAACACGTATATTTTTTAAATAGGTATTTTTAAAAACCCAAATTTGCTGATGTCTTTATTAATGCATTTTTTAAAATTGAAGCAACTTTTCCATGTTCAAATAAAAAATAGCAAAAATGAACTGCCTGGTAGGTAATTGAAAATTAAGGACGTTCTAATTTTCTTTTGTCATTCTAAGAGTTCCTTGTAAAGATGCAGACATTTAAAGTTCAGTTTAAAATATACAGTGTTGAGCTTGTGAACAAGAAAATATTTTTCACAACAGCAATTATCCTGCAACTAATTTGCTTTCAGAGCCTCATGCCTTTAGGCTAACACACAATCTAAGTTTGTTTAATCTTAATTAAACTTTTCTCTCAAAATTAACTTGCTCCACTTGCAAATGAAAAATGTTTTCCCTTTGGACTCACACATATGAATTAAAATGCAGGATGCTTTGAACCTCTAAAGAGAAAAATACTTAAGTTTTTATTCTGGAAGCAGAAAGCTTAAGTATACAATAATGTCCAACTGTCTGTATTTTTCCCAGCGTAAGATGTTCCTATTAATTAGTGATATCTGAATGGAGACAGCAGAATAGCCTGTTTATAGTTAAGAAGGAAAGATGTGGGTTGTGTTAACCAAACCATATTCATTGCATTGATATTAGTTTGCATTTCTGGTTTAGTTCTTTTATTATAAGTGGCATAACTTTCCTATTGTCAAAACATTGCTGATTGTGAAAGGGGAAAGGGCAGAACAATAAGAGCGCAACTGTAAGTGCTTAACACCATTGATTGAACCTGAAGACTGTGCTGTTTAGTTTCTTCAGAGCTTCTAGAATTGTATTGGATGAATCTCTGTTACAGAACTACTATTCAGCATCAGTTCACATGTCTGTCACTGTGACTCTTCCAGTATATCTTTGTGCCCCTAAAATTTAACTCAGTAATATTACAAAGTTGGGATTAATAGTAAATGTTACTTGAATGAACAAATGAATTAATTAGCCTATCCATAAATTTTGGAGAACTTAATAAAACTACATATGTTAATTTTACATCATGGTTTTACAATACTACTCATTAGCAAAGCAAGTTCTATCTCTCCAGATATAGTTTAATAAATGATGATAAAAGGAAGCTAATGATGCTTCTATGACTTATGGAAGATATATATATATTTTTTAATTCCTGAAAAATAAACTGAACAACCAATAGAATTACTGGGTAAAATTCCAGTTATAGGGAAAGAATGGAGATATATATATATATATATATATATATATATATATATAGCCGAGTTCTCTCGCTGTTCACCTGAAACTATCACAACATTGTTAATCAGCTATACAATTCAAAATAAAAAGTTAAAAAATTCTGATAATACTTCCAAAAAGATTATAGAGTAATTAAATCATTTTAAAATTCATTTGGGCATTTAAAAAGTATATAGGAGCAGGAAAATGTATTTAGTTTATATTATATCAAATATATAAATCTATTTCTCAGATTGATGGTTTGATAGTATCAGGTTTGAGTATCCAGAAATATACATGCCTCCCAATTTATTAATTTCTTTAAATATTGTTCAGTAACATTGTGTGTTTGCCTCCATATAGACCTTGGATACTTATCAATTTCGTTGAAGAAAGTTTATGTACTTTTTTTGCTGTTGTTGATAATCTTTTGTTGTATTGATAGTATGTAAAAGGGAAACAGCTTTTATATATATTTTTGGTAACCAGATATCTTATTATTATTTTTTCCCAGATATCTCTTTTAAATACTTTAGATATCTAATAGCATGTGCAAGTATACAGATTTTTGTTTCCTTCTTTCAAAGAGTGAGGTCTTTTGTCCCTGATTCTGTTGTGTAACATGGGCTAGAAATTTTGAAATACTTTTAAATAATGAAGTTGAAAGGCAACATTTTTGTCTATTGCTTGACTTTAATGAAATTGCTCCTACTTTTTCACTGTTAGGTGTTATATTGGACATGAGTTTGGTTAGAATACTCCTAGTATGCTTAAGGTGTATATGTATTCATATCAGTTCAGCCACTGCTCAGTCGTGTCCAACTGTTTGCAACCCCATGGACTGCAACACGCCAGGCTTCCCTGTCCTTCACCAAGTCCTGGAGCTTGCTCAAACTCATGTCCATCAAGTCTGTCATGCCATCCAGCCATCTTATCCTCTGTCATCCCCTTCTCCTCCTGCCTTTACTCTTTCCCAGTATCAAGGTCTTTTCCAGTGGGTCAGCCCTTTGCATCAGTTTGCCAAAGTATTGGAGCTTCAGGTTCAGCATCAGTCCTTCCAATGAGTATTCAGGACTATATATGTATTGAGAATTTTTAAAAAATATAAAATATTACCAAATACTATTTTAAAAGTCAGCTCTAATAGTCAGGCAATTTTTTTTTCCTTAAAGTATGCTGGGATCAATTATGTTACAAGTTAAAATTAAATATTCTTGCATTTTAGTGCAAAATCTTCTTGGAAATGATGAATTCTTTTAATACACTGGGCTAATACAACATGGTAGACTTTTTGTTTATCATTTTTGTTTCCATGTTTATAATCATTATTGGCTTGAAGTCTTCTGATGTTGTGTGCTCTCAAATTTTCTTCTTAGTATTATGCTCAGTGTATAAAACACATTGGGAAGTTTCTCTTTTTAATGCTCCAGAGGGCTTATGTATAAAAAAGACATTATTTGGCTTTGAAAGCTGGAAAGAACCGGGCTATAAAACTGCCTAGTCCTGAGGCTATTTTGGGAGGCAACTCTTATTACCTTTTTTCAATTTATTCTCTTGTTGTTCTATTCCATTTTCTACTTCTTGAATATGTTTTAGTTATTTATGTGTTTGAGATTTTCACATTTGTCAGCTCACCATTTTCCCTAGATATTCTCAAAATTAAGAAATGCATCTTGCATTCTGATAGCATCTTTTCTTCTCTCTTCTTTTGTTCTCGCCCCTCATCATCATATAACACAGATATTAAAATTACTGCTTCTTCATCACCACTGTTGTCAACTAAAACTAACTTTGGGATTTCTGCCAGCCACTACGCACCATAAGGAAATATTTCAAATCCATAAATCACAAGTATATAGGCCCATCACATATGCATGATAAGATGCCAGCTAAAATGTTATTAATTTAGTCAACACTTGGTGAGTTTTTTGCATATCTGTAAACATCTGCTCATTTCAAAACATTTTAAGTTGATCAGATATTTATCATTGTGTGTAGGTGTTCCACATAAGAAGCAAAATCATTGAAGTACAGCATACCAATGATTAAGATTTGCAAATATACTTGGAAATTATTATATTATACAGTAACTGAAATGATTGAAATAATTGTCCTTTAGGAGAAATGAAGGCATTTCTTTTAAAATATATGGACAATGAATTTCCTTGTGGTAGAATTTCTCTTTGGTTGTTTATTAAAAATCAAAAGTTGTTAAAGGATTATATTAAAAGATGAATCATCTTTCTTTGGAAGTTTTTCTCTTCTTCTTCCATATTCCAGTCCCTGTTCTATGTGCTGAGAATAAATAGAACATAGTATAAATCAAAGCCCCATTTGCAAATAGTTTAAGGTAGAGGGAAACAGAAAATACGTTTATAAAATGTGTCAAGCATCTGTGTCTCTTTTGCTGTCTTACATACAGGGTCATCATTGCCGTTTTTGGACTCTGTGGGAGAGGGAGAGGGCGGGATGATTTGGGAGAATGGCATTGAAACATGCATACTATCATGTAAGAAACGAAGCACCAGCCTATGTTCGATACAGGATACAGGATGCTTGGGGCTGGTGCATGGGGGTGATCCAGAGAGAGGATATGGGGTGGGAGGTGGGAGGGGGACTGCATATCTGAGGTTATTGATATTTCTCCTGGCAATCTTGATTCCAGCTTGAGCTTCATCCAGCCCAGCATTTCTCATAATGTATTCTGCATGTAAGTTAATAAGCAGGGTGACAATATACAGCCTTGATGTACTCCTTTCTCCATTTGGGACCAGTCTGTTGTTCCATGTCCAGTTCTAACTGTTGCTTCCTGACCTGCATACAGATTTCTCAAGGGGCAGATCAGGTCATCTGGTATTTCCCATGTTAATGCAAAGCAATAAAAAATATTTCCTTTCCCTAGAGATAATCTTAGTAGGTGGATCATCATCTGCCAAGGAGATTGGAAATCCATGAAATAACTCTCTGAATGATGAGACAGTCTTAAACAGCATTTCCTACTCTAAGATCTTATGATGAGATGAACCTTGGGACACACACTTCACACCTCTCTAACAAGATTTGATTTAAATCTTCAAGAGTTTTGCAAGTGGAAAGAATGTGCTGCACCATGGTGCACTGGCATAAAGAAAAACGTGTTTGACTCAGATTCTGGAGACTTTAGTTCAAATTGTGCTGCACATTGGCTGTGGGACATTGGGTGTGACTCTTGTTAACATTACTAGTCTTCTGCTTCCAAACAAGAAGTTTTGAACTGGATAAATTTAGAATTTTTAGCAACATCAAGATTCCTATATGCAACACAATGCCCATCTGTATCCACCTGTACCCATTTCTTATTCCCTTTTCCTCACAGGATCTGTGTCTCTTGATTGTTCTCCTTATCAACCTGAGAAAAAGCTGATTTCTAAGTGAAAGTGAAGTCGCTCAGTCGTGTATGACTCTTTGCGACCCCATGGACTGTAGCCCACCAGGCTCCTCCGTCCATGGGATTCTCCAGGCAAAAATACTGGAGTGCGTTGCCATTTCCTTCTCCAGGGGATCTTCCCAACCCAAGGATAGAACCCAGGTCTTCTGTATTGCAGGCAGACCCTTTAACCCCTGAGCCACCAGGGATATTATTTAAAGAATAGTCAACAATTGATACCACTTATCGACTTATTTTCATTTTATTTCAGGTTTGTTAAAATTATATGACCTCATTTCCTTATCAAAATAATCCCTTGTCATAATAGGACAGGTAATTGCTATTACCTTTAATAGAAGAACAATTCAGCATATCAGTACTGATGGTTTATTCATCATCACATTAGCTATAATAATAAAACCTGGTTTTTATGTAAGCCTTTTTGTTAATGTCCAGCTCCAGCTGAAGTAGAATAATAATAGCATTATCCAATCTTAAATAGTTTCCCCTAGGCATCTCATCAATGATATACGTAAAGTTCTGAATCTAATTTTGTGTCTACCTGGTGAAAGCATGGTAAAATGAGGTCAGGGAAGTATATTCCTCTGATTTCTTCCCTTATTTAACAATGGTTACCTCATCTGATCAGTCCTTCACAGTTACATTTCTTCAATATTTAAATTTGCTTCTTCAACTAGAGCAGTCTTTGCTCTAGGTTTTGTGCACTCCGATTTAATATCTTGGTCAGAGAAAACAACATGTGACTATTGTAGAAGTAAGTTATGGGAATGAAGAACTATTAATTATAGCATCAAGACATATGTTGTATACTTTATAGTATCAGGGTTTCTCTTCCTCCCAGAGAATAGCATTCTTATTATTTCCTCTCTTAAGCAGGTTCCTTATTCTCCATTAGTGTGGTCGTCAGAGCACTGTCTTTGTCTGATAAAACAAAATCATTCAAGAGCAGATGAAGCTGTAATTACAATCAGAGTTCAAATTGTGGGAGATGAAATAAAATTAAATGTACTAACTTTGTGACATTTTGATTATCTGGAAATTCTCTCAGTCTGAAAGATGACTGTAGGTTCACATGTTACATTTAAACATAGACACAAGAGGCTCCTTCTAAATCAAACAAAATTGTTCTGGACTGGGTTTTGCATGTATTTGCCATCTCTCCAGTTCTTGTGGAATTCTAGATTTTGATTAAAGATTTAGTTGTGAATTATGGACATTTCCCCCTTTAACTTATGATTTGATAAAATGATAGAATAATATTCATATATTTTAAAACTGAAAAAAAAAAAAAAGAAATGCCTGTTTCCTTGGGAGGAAGGAAAGTAGTACAAGTTTCCAGGTTAAAATTTTTGCCTGTTTTTGTTTATTTTATTTTATTTTTTAATGACAAACCTAATAGGAAAGTCCTTCTGCTATACAGGTGACTCTTCAATTAAGATACCGTTGTGTTTAGCAATAAATCAACATTCATGGAATCATCTTCACTTTGCTCACATCCTCCAACTCACACAGCACAATCTTCCTACATTTTTCAAACAGAAATGATGTAGCCACCAGTTCAATCACTCCAAGAGCCACCAACAGTATCCAAAATTTTTATAAAAGAACACAGCAAAGTCCAATGCAAATTTTCTCCTGCGACTTTTCTTTCAACTTACCTTTAATGAGTGAGTGATAGCATGGTCTGGGGAGAAAGAACCAGAAATCTAAAAACTTCCCCTTCTTGGCTGCTCCATAAGAGAATGGGGCAGTCATACTAACCTCTTCCTTTCTAATGTTCACAAAAACTTAATCCATTGATCTAAGAAAGAAATGGAAAATTTTACTCCAGTCAAAGTTGAGGTTTATAATCTGGGCAAAGCATCTCAGAAAGCTCTGAGACCTCTTATGCCTGTTAGAAGTCAAGGAACAGTTATATACATTTTTTGAGACTTGAGGGCTGACATATTAAATGGTATATAATTGACAGTTTACATAATCCAGATATACGTGCCATGTGACCCATTTTGGGATCAGGGAGGAGTGTTATCTTTAAGGAGTTGTCTTAAGGATGCTAGGAGAATATTGTTTATGTTGAGAAGGTATTCTGCTGATGCGGAAGATCTGGTCAGTACAAAGTGTACACAATGCACAGTCAGCAGAGAGGAGACCAAAGGAAGAGAAGGGTTTTTTTTTTGTTGTTGTTGTTGTTGTTTAAATTTACTTGTCTTGCCACAAAATATGAATTTTATTTCACACTAATATGATGAATTGTTTCCCACTCAATGATGAAGAATAAAAATTAAGTGTTAATTGGGAAAACAAATTAAAGTGTATAATAGCATTATACAACTATAAGGTGAAGTTTAAACTTCTAATCTATACCAGTTCTATCAGATTCTTCTTTAAGTCTTTTTGTAATATGTCTATTTTCTGACAGATATACAGCCATAATAAATGTTTTCTACTGAACTCAGAAAAGAAAGTCATATTTACAGGAGGCATTTTTTTTTTCTATTTTACTCTTCATACTTTAAATGATGCTATTTATTCTGAGTGTCTGTTGAGAAATCAGATTTCAGTTTCAGCACAACTAATTTCTCTTTGGACATCTGGGACAAAAACCTAATTTTTCATGGGATCATTTTCCTTATCTTTAAAATGGGAAAATATTTAGTGTCTGCTGCATGAACTCCATAGGGAATTTTGGGGAGAAAACAAGCTCTGTGACAGGACTTGAGAGAGAGAGAGAGAGTTTGTTGCAGTTATCTGTACAGAAATGAGTGTGAGTCACCTGAAACTCAGAGATACAATGACAACAATATATTTATATTGTTGTCAAATATGTCATTTATTCAGGGCTTACTCCTTATTGGACTCTATGCTAAATGCCTTCCATATGTTTCTTGCAATTATTCTATGAGGCAGATATTAAGGCTAAGGAAAGTTAAATAACTTAATGTATGTCATTTCTCAGAACCAAGTCTGTTTCTCTGCAGAGTCCTTTGAATCACTATCATTAGCCTCTTTTAAAACCTTTGCTTGGTCTNTACTCCTTATTGGACTCTATGCTAAATGCCTTCCATATGTTTCTTGCAATTATTCTATGAGGCAGATATTAAGGCTAAGGAAAGTTAAATAACTTAATGTATGTCATTTCTCAGAACCAAGTCTGTTTCTCTGCAGAGTCCTTTGAATCACTATCATTAGCCTCTTTTAAAACCTTTGCTTGGTCTATTCTCCCAGGTGATCAGTGTTTCATGAGACTTTTTTTCAGGTATTTGGGGTGAGAGCCTCATGTTTTCTCTTTAAATCGCATACCAGAAAATGTGAATAACTAAAGATTTGTTTATGTCTGAAAAGATAAACTGGAAATAACATGGCTAAAATTATAAAAACTACTTATTTAAATCAAACCAAAACAAAAGAGAGAAGGAAAGATATACCCATTTGAATGCAGAGTTCCAAAGAAGAGCAAGGAGAAATAAGAACGCCTTCTTCAATGACCAGTGCAAAGAAATAGAGGAAAACAATAGAATGGGAAAAACTAAGGTTCTCTTCAAGAAAATTATACAACTATAAGGTGAAGTTTAAACTTCTAATCTATACCAGTTCTATCAGATTCTTCTTTAAGTCTTTTTGTAATATGTCTATTTACATGAAAAGATGGGCACAATAAAGGACAGAAATGGTATAGACCTAACAGAAGCAGAAGATATTAAGAAGAGGTGGCAAGAATACATGAATAATATACAAAAAAGAGCTTCACGACCCAGATGGTCACAATGGTGTGATCACTCACCTAGAGCCAGACATCCTGGAATGTGAAGGCAAGTGGGCCTTAGAAAGCATCACTACAAACAAACCTAGTGGAAGTGATGGAATTCCAGTTGAGCTGTTTCAAATCCTGAAAGATGATGCTGTGAAAGTGCTGCACTCAATATGCCAGCAAATTTGGAAAACTCAGCAATGGCCACAGGACTGGAAAAGGTCAGTTTTCATCCCAATCCCAAAGAAAGGCAATGCGAAAGAATGCTCAAACTACCACACA
>SJYT01037899.1:0-23381 GCA_006410635.1 Cephalophus harveyi | reverse complement strand
CTCTTGATGAAAGTGAAAGAGGAGAGTGAAAAAGTTGGCTTAAAGCTCAACATTCAGAAAACTAAGATCATGGCATCTGGTCCTATCACTTCATGGGAAATAGATGGGGAAACAGTGGAAACAGTGACAGACTTTATTTTTGCGGGCTCCAAAATCACTGCAGATGTTGACCAAAGCCATGAAATTAAAAGATGCTTACTCCTTGGCAGGAAAGTTATGACCAACCTAGATAGTGTATTAAAAAGCAGAAACATTACTTTGCCAACAAAGGTCCATCTAGTCAAAGCTATGGTTTTTCCAGTAGTCTCATATGGATATGAAAGTTGGCTATAAAGAAAGCTGAGTGCTGAAGAATTGATGCTATTGAACTGTGGTGTTGGAGAAGACTTGAGAGTCCCTTGATCTGCAACAAGATCCTACCAGTCCTTCCTAAAGGGGATCATCATAAAGGAGTCCTGAGTGTTCATTGGGAGAACTGATGTTAAAGCTGAAATTCCCTTGGACTGCAATGAGATCCAACCAGTCCTTTCTAAAGGAGATCATCCTAAAGAGTCCTAAGTGTTCATTGGGAGGACTGATGATAAAGCTGAAACTCCAATACTTTGGCCAACTAATGCAAAGAACTGACTCATTTGAAAAGATTCTAATGCTGGGAAAGATTGAAGGCAGGAGGAGAAGGGGACGACAGAGGAGGACATGATTGAATGGCATCACTGACTCAATGGACATGAGCTTGGATAAACTCTGTGTGTTGGTGATGGACAGGGAGACCTGGTGTGCTGCAGTCCATGGGGTCACAAAGAATCGGACACTACTGCGTGACTAGACTGAACTGAAACTATATTTCACCTTTAAAATGAGTAAGATTGGGAGCAGAGTAGTTTTAGGTATTTGGTCAAAGCTGCTGCTACTTATTGGAGAAGGCAATGGCAACCCACTCCAGTACTTATTTTACTGCAAAGCCATAGAAAGGAGATACTTCTAAAGAAAGGGTTAGAGTTAATTTTTCTAGGAATGTCTTTTATAAACACATTATTATTATTATAAGTGCTTTGTCTGATAGCTAATCAACTGCTGAATGTAGTTAACTCAGACTCTGACAAAAATAAACTAACTCCATTGGACTTCAAATTAATTTTTCATTATGGAGATTTGTTCTTGGCTTTTTATTTCTTCTACTACTCTTTATACAACCTCTTAAAGAATTATTCTACCACACTATTTTCTAGTCTTCCTTTATGACACTGAGTCATAGATTCACAAATTTCTAGTAGGTGCACTTTCTCTGTATATTGACTTAGTGCCAAAAACTCAAAATGGAAACCACTGAACTCATTCTATTTCACACATTTACTTTTCCTCCTGAAAATTTGGTAATATCAACATGGTTCCTTTAAACGTATAGAAACAATGTCAGACAATCACAGTTCCACTAACTTGTCACATATCCACATCCACTTGGTCATAGATTTGTTCATTTCTTCATCTCACAACTAAATTGAGGACATTATGACCTTTCATTACAAACTCTTCTGAGATCAATTTGCCTTGGAAGAGCATCTGACCAAGTTATAACACTGATCAGATCACTGCTGGGTTAAATCAAAAGACAAGTTACTCCTAGCAACTCCATCTATTTTCTCCTGAGTAATTGTGAAAAGTACTGATATGCAATGCAGTCTGTAATTCACTATGAAAAGTGAAATTTTTGTGGTAGTCTTTCAGTTGTATCTGACTCCATGTGACCCCATGGACTGTACTCTGAACGCTCCTCTGTTCATGGAATTCCCCTGGCAAGAACACTGGAGTGGGTAGCTATTCCCTTCTCAAGGGGATCTTCCCTACCCAGGATCAAACCAGGGTCTCCTGCATTGCAGGCTGAATCTACCATCTAAGATACCAGGGAAGCCCACAGTCCATTATAATCTCAGACTTTTATTATTCAGCTTTCATTCTCATTCTTTCTCGTTCCTTAACATATACTCACTCACCAAGTACCTAAATTGTATGTCTGGGTTCCTCAGCAGCCACAGGAGTAATAGTTGATGAAAGTGGCTAGTAAGATGGTACAGATAGAAGTCAACAGAGTTCTGGGTCTCCACCTTGTCTTCAATCAGAACTGTTTCTTATTTATCTAACTTACAAATTGAACTACCATTGATATTTTTTGTCTGGAGAAGTGAAGTTTTAAAGATCCCTGCCCTTTACAAGCATTTGTAAATACTTCCAAATGCAATTTGCCTTGTTGTTACTTTGTTACAATTACTTTCTATTGCTTTGTTGCTCCAAAATGTTGGTGTGGGTTGATTCTTCTCAGAAATTTCTTCCACTCCAATTAAAAAGCAAGGTCAGCATCCTTTCAGTCCAGACTCAAGTGCCCCCCACCCTTTTTTTCTAATAAGCTTTCCTGAATTTTTTCCCAGTGAACTATGACTTCTTCCCGTGCCGAACTTTCAAAGCACTTTGGATATATCACCTTCTCTCTTGTATTGGCTTCCCTGATAGCTCAGTTGGTAAGAATCAACCTGCAATCCAGGAGACCCTGGTTCAATTCCTGAGCTGAGAAGATCCACTGAAGAAGGGATAGGCTACCCACTCCAGTATTCTTGGGCTTCCTTTTGGCTCAGCTAGTAAAGAATCTGGAGAAGGCAATGGCAAGTCACTCCAGCACTCTTGCCTAGAAAATCTCATGGACGGAGGAGCCTAGTAGGCTCCAGTCCATGGGGTCTCTACTAGTCAGATATGACTGAGCGACTTCGCTTTCACTTTTCACTTTCACCCATTGGATAAGGAAATGGCAATCCACTCCAGTGTTCTTGCCTGGAGAATCCCAGGGACGGTGGAGCCTGGTGGGCTTCCGTCTATGGGGTCACACAGAGTCGGACACGACTGAAGCGATTTAGCAGCAGCAGCAGCAGTAAAGAATCCACCTGCAATGCTGGAGACCTGGGTTTGATTCCTGCATTGGGAAGATCCCCTGGAGAATGGAAAGGCTATCCACTCTAGTGTTCTGGCCTAGAGAATTCCATGGACAATATACTCAGGGGGTCGCAAAGAGTCAGATATGACTGAGCAACTTTCACTAGCTAGTTTTGTATTATAAATTCCTATGTGTTTCATGTTTCTTGAGAGGTGGGTAGAAGCTAATTAAAGGGAAAAGATAAGGTCTTAATTTGTTTTCAGTTTCCCAGTAAATTTATCATAGAACCTTGAAGCTGGTATCCACTCAAATTTATTGGCTGAATAGATAACAGAAAGAATGTCAAAACATTAGCACATATTTTTCAAGGAAACCACAGAAATTCATTCCCTAAGAATATTTATTTCATCATGTGATATAAATCCTTAAGCAATATATGAATAGTTATGTTTGGAGAATCAATAGAGTTTCTATGAAAAGTAAAAAAAGTGTTAGTCACTCAGTCATGTCCGACTCTTTGCAGCCCTATGGACTATAGCCTACTAGGCTCCTCTGTCCATGGAATTCTCCATGCAAGAATACTAGAGTGGTTAACCATTCCCTTCTCCAGAAGATCTTCCCAACCCAAGGATCAAACTCAGATCTCCCTCATTGCAGGTAGATTCTTTACCATCTGAGTTGCCAGGGAAGGTGTTCTTTTTAAAAAAATATATTGTTTCATTTATAAAGAAAAAAGTTACAAAAAATAGGTGTGTGCATTAATATCTTATATAATTTTCAAAATTAAGACAATAAAACAACACAGTAAATAAGAGACTTTCTTTAAAGGATTACATTTTATGTTAGTAATTTATTCTATATAAAATAGGAAACTGGAATTATTTATTGCAGAGGTCAGCATTTTCTTTTAATCATCCAGTTTCTTTATGACAGTAGAGTAGTTGTTTTTTCCATCTAATCTGCTGGCTCTGGCAGCATATGGCTTCCACCTTGAATGGATCAGCATATCCTCCAAATGTTCTGTGGAACTGTTCCTTCCTTTTGACATTCTTGTACAATTCTTGTTACTTTATGCCTTAATCAATTTACTCTGGCCAAAACTGCAATTACAATTAATCAATGTTCATATCGACAGAAACAGGACAATAATGAGAAACTGCTGATCAGTGATAAACATGTTTGGGCCACATTTTATAAATAGCTTGCAGTAAGGAAAGGCTGGTCTTATTGACTAACTTATAAATGACTTACAATCTATTTTCGAGCCTTAACCAGGCAAGAGTATCTCAGAACAAACAGTAGAGTGGTTATGTTTCTAGTGAGAAAAGCAAAACTTATCATTGAGACTGTGAGTGGAATAGGAGTGCAGATGGAGTCTGAGGAATGAGTATTGGGATAAATCAAGGTTTATGCAGCAATAAGACAGGGGTATTTTACTCAGATTTGTAACTTCAAAACCATCCTCTAGGTATGGCCTTGCTGATGGGCCTCAGTTATTCCCCAGATAGTTGGCCTTTTGTATTAACTGGTTAACTTACTCATCCCACTTGTTCATAAAGTCAGAGTAGTTTTGCATTTGCAAATGTTGCTTAATGTATTCTTCTTCCTTCTTCCTACATATCAAATCCAATGTAAGTGTTAATTTGCACCAATATGTAGTCTCTGTTTACCTAAGAGTTACTAACTGCTTTGTAAATAGTCTGTTATGATACACTTTCCTGTTCTATAAACCCTTCATCTGTATTTTAAGATCCTCAGCAAGATAGAAATCTACCTAAGGGCAAGAACTAAGTCTTAAAGTTCATTCACATCTTTAGAATTCTCAGAAATATACTAAGTACAAAATCAAACTCAAAATTATTTACGAAGTGATAGGCTTTGTAGCTAAGATTGTAAATTCAAGACTATCAGGGCCCAAGTAGGCCAAGTAAAATTAATAGATGTGAGAAAGCAAGTCAACTTTAAAATTGGAAAAAGTTTGCAAGTGAATGGGGGCTTTAGTGAAATGGAGGCTATAAAGCCTATTCTAAAACATTAGAACTCCAACTCTACATTACTAGGAGAAAACTTGGACCCAATATTTCAAGGTATACTAGATTTTCCAGAAAATTTATTATCAAAATTCTAGTAGAATATCTTAATTTTAAATTTTGGCAATATGTCAATTTCAGCCAGTCATAAAAATGAATAATTAGATAACCCCTGCTACCAATTATGAATATGCACATATCTGACATATCTACATGCTACCAATTATGAAAGAAAGAAAAGAAAGTGAAGTCACACAGTTGTGTCCAACTGTTTGCAACCCCATGGACTGTAGCCTACCAGACTCCTCCATCCATGGAATTTTCCAGGCAAGAGTACTGGAGTGGGTTGCCATTTCCTTCTCCAGAGGATCTTCCCAACACAGGGATTGAACCCAGGTCTTCTGCAGTGTAGGCAGACACTTTATCTTCTAAGCCAACTATGAATATATCTTAATACATTGGTACAAGTGGCACAAATGATAAAGAATCTGCCTGCAATGCAGGAGAACTGGGTTTGATCCCTCTGTTGGGCAGAACTCCTGGAAAAGGAAATGGTTACCCACTCCAGTATTTTGCCTGGAGAATCCCATGGACTGCCGAGCCTGACAAGCAACACTCCCTGGGCTCGCAAAAGAGTCGGACACAATGTAATGTCTAAACAACACACAACAACAATATTAGTGAGTTTAGCTTCTAGAAGATTATATGTCTATCTAGTTGATAACTCAGTGGATAAATGTGCCAATTTCTTAAGTGAAGCCAGATTAGTCTGTGTACATCCAGTTTTCATCGTTGTTGTTCAGTCACTAAGTCATGTACCACTCTTTGTGACCTCATAGACTGCATCATGCCAGGCTCCTCGGTCCTCCACTCTCTCGCAGAGTTTGCTCAAATTTATCTCCATAGAGTCATTGATGCTATCTAACCATCTCATCCTCTGATGCTCCCTTCTCCTTTTGCCTTGAATCTTTACCAGCATCAGGGTCTTTTCCAGTAAGTCTTCTCTTTGTGTCAGGCGGCCAAAGTATTGGAGCTTCAGCTTCAGCATCCGTCCTTCCAGTGAATATTCAGGGTGGATTTCCTTTAGGATTGACTGGTTTGATCTCCTTGCTGTCCAAGGGACTCAAGAGTTCTCCAGCACCACAATTCAAAAGCATCAATTCTTTGGTACTCAGCCTTCATTATGGTCCAACTCTCACATCTGTACATGACTACTGGAAAAACCATAGCTTTGACTACATGGACCTTTGTTGTCAAAATGATGTCTGGGGAAACATCAAGGCAGAAAGATGACTCGGACTCCCTGCTACCCCAGTGCTTTCCTACTAAGTTATGAAACAAGCAAAAACAAAATGAAACAACAAAAATCTATCACACTGAACAGGACAGAAAAAAATAAAAGAGATCAAATTGACTCACTGTTAAGCTCTTTATGATTTTATAACCTACTGGAGCTAGTTAAGACTACCAAGTTATTTTAAGCATCCTCAAACACTTACTTCTTGTTTGGGTATTATTTACTTAGAAATATATGTTTTAAAGTTATAGTTAAAAGTAGTCTAAATGAATAAATTTGTACTGTATCAAAAGGAACCCATTTGAAAGAATTAGCTGGGAAAAGGCATATCTTTCTCCTAATAAATGGTACCTTTACTATGATATATGCGGTCTGGTGATACACTATATTTACTTTAAATGAAATTCTTTGATGCAATATTGCTTTGATTTATAGGGTGGTTTTTTGATTTAGTAGGAGACGGTTTTAAATCAGATGGTGAGCTTGATTTACTAGAGAAGGTATTTGATTTGATAGATGATGTATCTTCTTCAGTATTCAATAAGTAATGATTCAATAGTAGATGTCTGATTTGGTAAGTGAACTATTAGATTTGATTTTGATCTATTTTCTCAGTAAGAGATACATTTATTTTAATAGTTGATGTATCTATTTTAATGTAAAATGTGTCAAATTTATGACTCCATGTTCTTTTTCTGCACTAGTGATTTATGAATTTTACTACTAATATATATGCTTCAATTAAAGGTAATATGGAACATTCATTACATCCAACTGCAAAGTATTCTAAACCTACCTGAATGTTTTTCCTCTTTTCTGACAAAATGTTTGTAATTATTAAATGATAAAATACATCTCAGCTCAAGGAAATCCAAACATATCTTGGCAGAAGCAAGGGTGTGAGTATATGTATGTTATGTTTTGAAATCAAAGTTAAATTATATTGTAAATTTAGGTTAGTAAATGTAGAATCTTCCCTTTTTTTCCTTTCTCTCAGACAAAAGTGGATACTCAAGTTACTATTCTGTTTCCATCTTTACAAGCAAAGAGTTTGCTGACAGTTTTCTTTTTACCTAGAAATACTGACTGGCCCAAACTTCTACATTTGTTTGGATTTGTATTCAGGTTTTTTGTTTGTTTGTTTTTTTAGCAACATGGCTTATTTGTATGAAACTTCAGAGATTGATAAATGAATTTTACTTTAAACTTCAGTCAATAATTCTACCTGACATGTTTTTGAACCAACATTCATATTTCTTAAAATGTAAATTGCTAGATCTGTGATTAGAAAAGCTATCTACCATTACCACATAAGCTGAAATATAAAATATGACCAAGATTTGAAAGAAACAAATTACCTGATGTATGCCATCTTAGTGCAGGTTTTCCTTTAAGTTTGTTATTATAAATTTGCTACCTAAGAGGAAGTCTGGCTGGAATGAGTAACATCAAGATAATCAGTCTTATGCTTCTTTTTTTTTAAAGATAATCAACAAAATTATTTTGCAAAAGTCCTAGAGAATGTATTGTCACCCTCAGTAATATAACCCCAGAGGATTTGAAAACTGATTCTTGGAAGTGATGGTGGGACAAGTCTTGTTCTTTCTTGCTGTTTTTCTGTCTAAAGAATGGGTATATATACAGCACATAGACAAATATACAGTATATCTATGATGTTGACATTTCATTGTTAGATATGGAGACTAGAGACAATATCAGCAAAGGCTCTTTAGAGGGGCTGTGTTGAAAAAAAGTTTGAGAAACACCACTGTGAGTGTGCTCAGTTGTTCAGTCATGCCCGACTCTTTGCAGCCCCATGGACTACAGCCTGCTAGGCTCCTCTGTCCAGGGGAATTTTCCAGGCAAGAATACTGGAGAGGGTTCCCATTTCCTATTCCAGGGGATCTTCCTGACCCAGGGATCAAACTCAGCTCTCTCATGTCTCCTGCACTGGCAGGTGGATTCTTTACCACTAGTGCCACATGGGAAGCTCACCACTGTGGTAGGGAACTTATATGTGTATATATATATATATGTACACACACACACACACACACACACATTTATTTATTTATTTTAATTGGAGGCTAATTACTTTACAATATCGTAGTGGTTTTGCCATACATTGACATGAATCAGCCATGGGTGTACATGTGTTCCCCATCCTGAACCCCTCTCCCAGCTCCCTCCCCATCCCATCCCTCAGGGTCATCCCAGTGCACCAGCCCTGAGCACCCTGTCTCATGCATCGAACCTGGACTGGCAATCTGTTTCACATATAGTAATATACATGTTTCAATGCTATTCTCTCAAATCATCCCACCCTTGCCTTCTCCCACAGAGAGAAAAATATATATATTTTACTTTAAAATATTCCGTGATTCCCTATACATTCAAGTAATAGATTATGCCATATAACCTGGGTAAAACATGAGAGTATAAAGAGATTATTGATACTAATGACTGAGTAATCTCTTACAGTCTCCATATTTGCTAATGGCATTTCTATATCTTTGGATGGTTAGGTAAAACCTAATGGGAATCTAAAGGGAAATCACATTAAGCCTAGGACAATCCCTATATTATAGAAAAGGACATCAAAGCTTGGAGGGTTGAAGAAAAGGTTACATGATTACCCCTCAAGGATAAAACAGACAGTATTACTGTATCAGAAGCCAGACTGTAGTAAATGACTGTAAAAATTCCACTCAATTGTTTCTAAAATTTGCATTATTTTATTCTATTTTTATTGAAAATGCAGTCTGGTTATGCCGATATGTAGATAGGCACTCTTGCCCACAATCATACAGCTTTGAAGCAGAACTACCATTTTAACTCTGTGCTCCTCAATCAAATGAGAAGAAGAAAGTTTGCCTGTGCCACACTGGAATGTGGGATCTTACTTCCCCAACCAGGGATCTAACCCACATGCCCTGCCATGGAATCCCAGAATCTTAACCAATGGATAATCAGGGAAGTCGCCCTTAGTCCCATTTTAACTGTAATGCTTACAAACATACAGCTCTTTGCTTTTCTATTCCTTGTGATTCTGTTTTTCTGAAACAGTTTCTTTACGTAACAACTGTGAAAACATTAGCAGTATCTTAAATTTACCATTCTATACATTATCTCATTTAATTCTCCTAACCGTACCATATAATAATCTGTGAAAGAGAAGAACATATGGTTCTTATCTCCATATTATGGATGATATCACTGAAGCCTAGAGTAATTAAAAACTTATAAATTAGTGGTAGTTAAGGTTCCACAGCTGGTAAGTGAAGAAAATTGAAAAAGAGCCCAAGCAACCTGGCTGCCAAGTATCGCTGAAGAGTTAGATGGTGAAGCAAACATGGTTGAGAATAGAAACAGGATATGCAGCCACATTTCTTCAAGATACACCTCAGTCACTTCTCTCCTCTAGGGAGAAGTGTCTGGACCATTGAACCATTCCTCCAAATGGCAAATTCATTGTCTGGACCTTTCCTCCAAAAGACTCTTAACAAGGCTCCATGGAGACCACATCTCTCTAGAATCTTCCTCCAGCCTCCTGGATCTCTCTTTTTCTTCATCAAGTACTTCTAAATCCACATTAATTTATGACTTATGCTTTGTGATTTGGTTTCTACCATTATGCTCTTCTGTGTACATGCATGCTCAGTCATGTTTGACTCTTTGCGACCCCATGGGCTGTAGCCCGCCAGGCTTCTCTGTCCATGAAATTTTCCAGGCCAGAATACTGGAATGGGTTGTCATTTTCCTCTCCTGGGAGTCTTCCTGACCCAGGAGTGAATCTGTGTCTCGTGCATTGGCAGGCAGATTCTTTACCACTAGGCCACCTGGGAAGCTAGATGCTCTTCTACCCATATACTAATCTCACCAAGAGGATAAAATTCTGCATTTTTATCTGTCTCTAGAAATTAAAGAAGGAAAAGTGATGGATATTTATTTTTTCAATGTCAAAATAATTCTAGATTTTTCAAGACTTTTTCAGTGTCAAATGAACATACCTGCTGCTGCTGCTGCTAAGTCGCTTCAGTCATGTCCGACTCTGTGCGACCCCATAGACAGGAGCCCAACAGGCTCCCTCGTCCCTGGGATTCTCCAGGCAAGAACACTGGAGTGGGTTGCCATTTCCTTCTCCATTGTGTGAAAGCGAAAAGTGTAAGTGAAGTCGCTCAGTCGCATCCGACTTCTAGCGACCCCATGGACTACAGCCTACCAGGCTCCTCCATCCATGGGATTTTCCAGGCAAGAGTACTGGAGTGGCTTGCCATTGCCTTCTCCGAATGAACATACCTACAACCCATAAAATACATTAAAAAGCCATAAACATTCATAGTTATTTGAAATAATCTTCAGCATGCCCTAGGCATCCCCACTGTGACAAAGTCTTCAAGAGGTCATCCTTCAAATTATACCTATCCAAATCATACCTCTCCTTATGCTGCTGCTGCTGCTGCTAAGTCGCTTCAGTCGTGTCCGACTCTATGCAACACCATAGACAGCCTCCTACCAGGCTCCTGTGTCCCTGGGATTCTCCAGGCAAGAACACTAGAGTGAGTTGCCGTGTCTTTCTCCAATGCATGAAAGTGAAAAGTGAAAGTGAAGTCGTTCAGTCGTGTCCAACTCTTAGCAACCTCATGTACTGCAGCCTACCAGGCTCCTCTGTCCATGGGATTTTCCAAGCAAGAGTACTGGAGTGGGGTGCCATTGCCTTCTCCACCTCTCCTTATAGACCTCCCCTAACCGTGTCTCTACCAGGAAACCTACAGTGACTAGCTTTTTAACTTCTTGCTTCTCTGAACTCCTATAGCACTCCAGTTCAGTTCAGTCGCTCAGTTGTGTCTGACTGTTCGTGACCCCATGGACTGCAGCATGCCAGGCATCCCTGTCCATCACCAACTCCCAGAGTTTACTCAAACTCATGTCCATTGAGTTGGTGATGCCTTCTAATTTCATCCTCTGTCATTCCCTTCTCTTCCCATCTTCAATCTTTACCAGCATCAGGGTCTTTTCAAATGGAATCTAATGCAATTAAATGTCAGCAGACTTCTAGGGTTTTTTATGTATATATTTTTTATTTTTTCATCCTCTTCCTCTAGAGGTTGAATATTTCTCAGGGAAAGATCATTTGCTAAAGGTATGTTAATTTCACAAATGAAGACAGAATATTTGAAAACATATATTAGGAAATCATTAGGCAAGACACTTCGCAGCTAAATGTCTCCCTATTATTCTCATTGAATATATTTTTAACCATTTTCTAGAAATAAAATAGGGAGATAATGAAAGAAAGCCATGTGAGAAAAGATACATTTGAAAAAGGTATGTTTGAAAAGCAAAAGAGGTAAGATCATTAAAACAAGTAAAGCTGAAAGTCAGGCTAAATTATAATACATACAGTCTTACTATGGTTTTGACATCCTTCCTGCCTTCACTTTTTAATAGTGTGACAATTCATCCAGTTCAGTAGCAGTATTAAAATGTTGTACCACTGAAATGCAACTATAAATGTGGCCTGAGAGTTGAAGGAATTTTGAATTGTCAGATAATACATGGGTCATTAACCATTTTCAGGAAGAAAGGGTCCAAAAATGGATTTTGGCATAAGTAAAGTCAAGAACATGATTCACGCGGTTGTTCTAAAGATTGTGTCTGGGTTAAAATACCCAGATGGAATAGAGTTTACAAGTTCATTTTTATAAGCAGAGTCATATTTCTCAGAAGGCAGCAATAGTAAAGGAGTGAAGAGACCAAAACACCAGTTTTACGTTGCAGTAGATTATTAAAACATGACATTTAACAATTGAAAGTAACTGTAAAGAGGACTGTTCTGCACTCAATTGTATTCTTCTAAAATTCATAGGTAGAAGCCCTTAGTTCCTCAGATGTGACCAAATTTGGAGAAGAGCCTTTAAAGAGGGAATTAAGTTAAAATAAGGTCATTAGGGTAGGCCCTAATCCAATAATCTGATATGACTGACATCCTTTTAAGACTGGGACACACAGACACCAGGGACTCAGGAGCACAGAGGGACAACTGTGTGAAGAGACACGGTGAGTGTGGCCATCTGTGAACCAAAGAGAGGGGCCTCAGACTAAACCAACCCTGTTGACACCACTTTTTGTTGTTAAAATATCCATTCTATGAGGAGAGTGTGTATTTATTCTGTGAGGAGAGAGAGAGAGAGAGAATGTGTGTGTGTGTGTGTGTGTGTGTGTGTATGAATGTGTGGTTTTGGTGTGTGCTTCTGGGGAAAGGGATTATGGCAACCCTAGCAGACTAACACATTGATTCAGAAAAAATCCTTTTCCCCAAGCCTGTTCTAAATATTAAGTCTGAATTTTCTAAGTATGATTCTGCTAATATAAAATTATTTTATATTTAAGTGATGCTTTATGATCTGAATGTTTGTATCCCCCTAAAGTTCATGTTCTGGAATTTTAATATCCAAGATAATGGTATCAAAAGGTAGGGCTTCTGGGTAGTGACAAATCATGAGGGTGGGGCCCTCATAAATATAGTTAGTTCCCTTACAAAACAGACCTCCAAGAGAGATCTGTCACCCTCTTCACCTTGTGTGAAAAGATGTTCAGGAACCATAAGATGAGCTCTCACCAGACATAGAGTGTGCTGGAATCTTGACCTTGGACTTCCCAACCTCCAGGACTGTGAGCCGTAGATCTCTGTTGTTTTTAAGTTACCCAGGATATAGTAGTTTGTTACAGCATCCTAAAAGTAAAAACTTAAACAATTGTGTGATTTTGGGGTACAATTAAAAAGTCAGTTTTATATATGTCTTCATTTTTCAAATATTTGACTTGAAATTAATTTAACCTGTGTAGTTTAAATAATTTTCTACTCATGTTACATCCTCATAATAACAGGAATGATTGAAATGCAATGAAGCAGTAAAGTTGCAAAGTATTGTATGTGGCTATGAAATTTTAAGTTTTCTTAACAAAAAAAGAATCATTTTTCTGTGGAAGTAGAGCTCTGGATTGGTGGCTCAGAGGTTAAAGCATTTACCTCCAATGAGGGAGACCCGGGTTCAATCCCTGGGTTGGGAAGATCCCCTGGAGAAGGAAATGGCAATCCACTCCAGTATTCTTGCCTAGAGAATCCCACGGACGGAGAAGCCTAGTAGGTTACAGTCCACGGGGTCGCAAAGAGTCGGACACGACTGAGCGACTTCACCTTCAGAGCTCTGGATTAAGAGTGGAAATTATTTTATTATTAAGAAGTTTTCCTTATCTTCCTGAACCTGTTCTTTCATTAATAATCAAATGATTGTGTAAGCTTATCTATAATATTCTAAAGTAGAATGTGTAAGAAAGTGTATTTCTTTATTTGCCTTTTCCAAAATTCTTCAGCTGTTCTGAAAACAGGACAACAATCAAGATAATTATAAAATGATAATAACTAACATTGATTATATACATCATATATACTGTGAATAGTTAGGTAATAGTTAGATACTGCTATTTACATTTTACATATGAGATAACTGAGACACAAAGAAATTAACTCACTCAAGATGTCAACTTACAAGAAAGGATTTGACCATAAATAATCAGACTCCAGAGTCCAACCTCTTAGATTTTATGCTTTATTGAATAAAGCTTAAAATAATTTTATATAAATTTTTATTAAGCCATTGAAATAATTTATTTGTTCAGAGACTTCAGATACTGTGGTTCAGACTCACCCCTTGTAATCTTAGAAACAGCACATTGTAAAATCCAGATTTGGTTGGTCAGCATATAAAGCTAAAACAAGCACATAATGAAGGCCCCCTCTCTAAATTATATTTATGATAAATATTTGCTATTCTTCTCTTTTCATGTTCTTTCATCTCCTTTCTATCCAAATCAAATCATTCTTCTCATATTCATTAGCTCAAAGTAGAAATTTTTGCCCCTTCTCCAGCTCATATATATTGTCTCAAGTTTGTTGATGTTGTTTTCACTTTCTGCTAATTTCATTGGTTTTTCTCTTTCTTGCCTTGAGTTTTGAAACTCTATTTTCTGACTACTTTCTCTGAGATTCAGAGTCAGTCTTTCCATGTTTGTGAGATTCCAGTCATAAGGCAATGTTTTCCTCTCTGGCTCTTCAGTCAGCCTGTATTAACTCTCACTTCCTTCCTTTTATAACATTTGCAATTTAGCTTAAACATTGATAATCCTTTCCCCCAGCTTCATGTAAGGAGCTTGTCTCAAATTACCCAGATTCTGCTATTTACCACAAGTTATGAAATTCCTGGGTACTGGGATTTTAAACTGTGAAATTTACATTCCAAGGTGCTTAAAAGATACCCAATAAATGTCTGGTTAAAAACACATTGTTCTATATTCTGAAAGTATGACTTGGGTATAGATTTTTCTAGAAAATAGGATTGCTTCTTTATATGAGTATCCCTTCATTAGGACATGTTTATTTCATATTTCATGCTTTCTAAAATCTATTAAAAGCTGTCATATTCTTAATCCACATATGACCTTCTGAACTTTTGGTGGCTGATACTATCGTTGTGTCATTAATGTGTATTTTATTGATCAACTTTCTCTTTAAAACATTTTGACTATTATTTAGGGTACATAAAATAGTTGACTACTGTCCTCAAAGAACTTCAGTTAAAACAGAAAATTTGTATTAATGTTGAGGTCATTTCTTGCTCTGTGATAATAAGAAAAGTATTCATTTACAGAAACAACTCAATAGTTCTCACAAAATCGATTTCTGTTATTTTAAAGCAGATGTCTTCTTAATGCATACTAGAAACTTTTTTAGTGTTCTTAACATAATTAGAAGCCTGGAAGATTGCAACACTACTTTGCAATGACTGGCCCTGCATCTGTCTGCTTTCTGAAGGAAAAAATTTTCTACTATTACTGGCCTGGTAGTGTCAGTCATGATGGAAAAACCAACGTCTTGCAAAACAGTAACAACAACAACAACAACAACAAAAACAATATGACATGGTCTAAATCTTAGCCACTTACTCTCTTCTTTCATTCATTCAACATATGTTTTTTTGAGGCGGGCCTACTATGTGCCAGTTATAAAAGTTTAAGGAAGTTTGGGCTGCTAGGTTGATGAACAAAGCAAATGTCTGCCCTGTTGGTGCTGACATTTTGAAAAGAGAAGAGAGACAATAAAAAATAAACATAATGTATGGTCTGCCAAGAGGTGATAAGGGCTATCAAAAATTTTTTAAAAATAGAGCAGTTATAAATCTATTAATTTTAAAAATAGGCCAGAATGATAAGGAATAGTATGGGGGACTGGCATTTTGCACATTTAAATAGTGTAATCAAGATCAGCCTCCATATAGTGAGATATTTGAGTGAAAACTTAAAGGAAGACGAAGAGCCAGTTATGTGGCTATGTTGGGGAAAAAGAATCCCAGGCAGAGGGAATGGCCCTTGCAAAGACTCAACAGAGGGAAGAACCCAAATTTTTGAAAAAGAGTAAGGGAGCTACTGTGGCTAAAACACAATGAGCCAAGGGAACAGAGGTAGAAAGGTGACTTAGAGAGGTAAGGGGTGGGGTTGGGGTCGGGCCAGCGTGTAGAGCCTCACAGGCTGTCCTAAGAAATTGGACAGAATGAAGTAGATGAGCCGTTGCAGAGCATTTAGTGGAGCTGCACTCCAATACACTTGTCTGGAGAATCCCATGTATAGAGGAGCCTGGTGGGCTACAGTCCATGGGATCACAAAGAGTTGGACATAACTGAGCAACTAAGCACGCACAGGCAGTATGGTTTACTTATATTTTTTAAAGTCTGGTTTGGTGATGGACAGACAGATGCTGGTGGTGACAAGCAGAACAACAGGGAAACTAAGAAGATGACTTATGTGAGGTGAGAGATGATGATGGCAATGGCAGGGGGCTAAAGATTGGATTCTGGAGGGAGGTACACAGGAAGATACACATACACGCACACACACATACAGTAATATTTTTTGCATTTTATTATGAAAATTTTAAATGTAAAGAAGAGTTAGCATAGTACAATAAACATTTATTACCCTAGACCTAAATACTTTGTCATATTTATCTTTGGAAAATATTTAAAAGTGCCAGACATCATATGTCTTCATCTTGCAATATTTCCTCATCTGAAAATCAAGGACTCTATCACTCACATATCTAGGATATTTTCAAAGTTTGTGATTGACTTTGAAAATATTCTTTACAAGATATAGTGTGTATATGTGTATGTGATTCCAAGTCTGCATTTAATCCAGTTTTATGCACTGAATAATTAACTAAATTAACAGCAGCTAATTTAGAACTGCTGTTTATTTGTTTGCTATTACATTCCCTTTAAAAATGTAGAATGTTTGTCTTATAGAAAGGTATGCCCATTAGACTTCCCTGATTTGTAAGACTGGTATTATTTAACGTTGCCTCTATTTCCTATAAATTGGAAGCAAAATTTAAGTCTTGATTAGATTCATATTGTTGACAAGGAGACTTCATTGGTGCTGTGTGAACTTGATTATGTAACATATCATGAAGCTGTAATATCCAATTAGTAGAGAAGCTAGAAGATATGCAATCAGAAGTCACTTGAAACAGTTCTTTGCTCTATGTTGCTATTTTATCAACTTGACATGCAGTCAAGTAAAGTACTTTTTTCCATTTGTTTTTAGTTTTAAGGTTTTTTAAATTTTTTTATTTTCTTTGAACTGTCCTAATAAGTACACTTAGAAAAGTCTTGCCTCCATCTCTACCTTCCCTGCTCTGTCCTCTTCTGCCCCTATAGATTAGGATTGACACCATTTCTGAAGGACCAGAGTGTAAATGGGCTTCCCTGGTGGCTCAGCTGGTAAAGAATCTGCCTGCAATGCGGGAGACCTGGGTTTGATCCCTGGGTTGGGAAGATCCCTTGGAGAAGGGAAAGGCTACCCATCCAGTATTCTGGCTTGGAGAATTAAGTCCATGGAGTCCCAAAGAGTTGGACACAACTGAGCGACTTTCATCCACTTCACAGAGTGTAAACACTTTGGGCAATATAGGCCATGTGGTCTATTTAGCAACTACTCAGCTCTACTACTGTAATGAGGAAGCACCCACACAATATGCACAATAGTGGGTGAGGCTGTGTGGCAGTAAAACTTTATTTACTAAAGCATGCAGCAGACTGTGTTTGGTCTATGGGCACAGTTTGCTAACCCCTGCCATAGATGACTGTTTTTTAAACTTAGCTTCTACCTTGTTCATCCTGTGTTTCTTCTTGCATCTTCTTTTTCTTCCTTAAAAATAACAGTATATATATTGTTGTGCACTTTGTTAATTTTATTTACACAACACAGAGTATGCATATACACACAGAGTCTCACACACACACACACATGATAGCCACACATGTTATCTTCTTCATTCTTTTAAAAATCTATAGTTCTTCATTGTGTGGATATATTATGATTTATTAAAGCAAACTTGTATTGGGCATTTGGATTATTTTTCATCTTTTGCTGCTACTGATAACACCTGAGTGACCTTGGCATGACATGTGATGTGCTCAGTTGCGTCCAACTCTGCGGCCCTATGGACTGTAGCATGCCAGGCTCCCCTGTCCATGGGATTTTCCAGGCAAGAATACCAGAGCTGCTTGCCACTTCCTACTCCAGGAAAGTGAAAGTGAAAGTTTAATCGCTCAGTTGTGTCCAACTCTTTGCGACCCCATGGACTATAGCCTACTAGCCTCCTCTGTCCATGGGATTTTCCAGGCAAGAGTACTGGAGTGGGTTGCCATTTCCTTCTCCAGAGGATCTTCCCAACCCAGGGATAGAACCTGGGTCTCCCACATTGTAGGCAGACACTTTACCATCTGAACCACCAGGGAAGTCCATTTCCTACTCCAGGGGATCTTCCCAAGCCAGGGATAGAACCGTCATGTCTTGTGTCTCCTTCATTGGCAGGCGGAATCTTTACCACTGAGCCAGATGGGAAGCCCAGGAGATATGATAAAATATCATAAATCTCTATTTATATCTCTATATCCAGGTCTACCCTAGAAGTAGAATGATTGGGCCAAAAGGACACATGTTTGTAGTTTTGTTCAATATTGCAAAATACCTCTTCACATGGATTCACCACTTTTTACTCTCAATGTCAAATATATGAGCATGACAGTTTTTCCATAGCATTGCAAAAGACTGTGCTGTCAAGCTTTGGAACTTTTGCCCACATGGTATATGAAAAATATCATACAATTACACTGTAATTGTAAGTTTCATTTGTCTTATTATAAGTGAAATTGAACATCTTTTCATACATTGAAGGGCCATTAGCTGTTCTATTTCTGTGAATTGTCTATTCTTTTTAACTCTCTTTTTATTGGATTTCAGGATATATTTTAAAATTAGAGCCAACTAGCCTTCCTAACAGATCAAATGTGGTAAGTGAAAAAAGAGATAAATCAAGTGTAACTCTAAGGTCTTTGTATTCAACTGGAAAGATGAAGCTGCTTTAAAGTGGGATGGGGAATGGTGTGATTAGAGTAGGGTCAGATCATCAGGTCAAGAGATTAAGATTTCTGTTTTGGACACTGTTGAGTTAAATCTGGCAATGAGACATCTAGATGGAGAAATGGAGAGGTGTTTGGATAGATAAGGCCTGTGTTAGATATGGAGAACTAGGAATCATTGGAGAAGAAATGCTAATGAATGAAATGAGACCAACGAGGTCTCAAAGAAAGTATGGGTAGAGAAGAGAAGAAAAACAAGGATTCAGTCCTGATTATTTGACAGGATGATAGAAGAGGAAGCTCTAGTAAAATACTGATGGGAAAAAAAAAATAAAAACAGGAGGATATGGTGCCCTGACAGAGAAGGCGATGGCACCCCACTCCAGTACTCTTGCCTGGAAAATCCCATGGACGGAGGAGCCTGGTAGGCTCCAGTCCATGGGATCATGAAGAGTCGGAAATGACTGAGCGACCTCACTTTCATTTTTCACTTTTATGCATTGGAGAAGGAAATGGCAACCCACTCCAGTGTTCTTGCCTGGAGAATCCCAGGGTCGGAGGAGCCTGGTGGGCTGCCATCTGTGGGGTCGCACAGAGTCGGACATGACTGAAGCGACTTAGCAGCAGCAGCAGCATGGTGCCCTGAATCCAGATAAAGAACTTCTATCAAAGAGAAATGAGTGCCCAAGGCTGGTGATAAATCTAAGAAAATAAAGATAGTTAATTTAGCATTGACAAGTTGAAGTTCTATTCTCTTGGAACTCACTCTGGAGCTTCAATTCAGAGCCTTCTTCCATCACTCCCAGGTTTACCTGGCTAGCTCTTTGTCATGCTTAAAATTTATTTGCACAGTGAAACTTCTGTAGACTATCATACAAACATATTACCATTATTTTCTCTCTCTGCTCCTAGAATTCTCCCTTACAGAATGTAAAGTGTCTCTCTTAAAGCATGTTGTCTTTCTCTTACACTGTGACAGACACTCTCTGAGGGCAGGAGTCATTCCTATCTTTTTTGTAGCTGAACTACAAGGTGACTTTGTAGACAGACAGAGCTCAACAAATATTTATTAACTAAGCACTATTATATATGTGTGTGTGTCCATTTGTATACTATCCCCACACGTGAGTTATTTAAGCACCCACTCTTATCTTTATTCATTTAGTACTGTCCAGCCTGTTTTTCATAAATAAATTATCATACATAAATATTCCATTTAATTCTAAAATTTGTACTCTTAAGAACTGAAAATATATGAAGCAGGAAACCTGTATCTCAGGTGTTATGGTATAGTAGAAATACCAACAAATTTGAGTCAGAAATTGAAGCTCTGACTCTATCCTAGTATTTATTAACCTTTTACATCAGTTGAGTATATTAACTCTCTGAGCTTTGATTTCCAGTGGCACAAGATGATACATAGTGACATAGAGAACTTTCCTAGGAGTGAAGAGCCAGGAGGCTTCAGAAGAGGCCTCATGAAGAATTGTTCCAACCAAGAAACTTGCTTTACAGGTTCAGAAAAGTGAAAATGTATATAATGGCTCTTCTGAGTATCATGCAGAAATGTATACAGACCCTTTATCGTTTAGAAAAGGAAATAGCAGTTTTTTAAGGAATCTCCACACTGTTCTCCATAGTGGCTGTACTAGTTTGCATTCCCACCAACAGTGTAAGAGGGTTCCCTTTTCTCCACACCCTCTCCAGCATTTATTGCTGGTAGACTTTTGGATCACAGCCATTCTGACTGGTGTGAAATGGTACCTCATTGTGGTCTTGATTTGCATTTCCCTGATAATGAGTGATGTTGAGCATCTTTTCATGTGTTTGTTAGCCATCCGTATGTCTTCTTTGGAGAAATGTCTGTTTAGTTCTTTGGCCCATTTTTTGATTGGGTCATTTATTTTTCTGGAGTTGAGCTGCATAAGTTGCTTGTATATTTTTGAGATTAGTTGTTTGTCAGTTGCTTCATTTGCTATTGTTTTCTCCCATTCAGAAGGCTGTCTTTTTACCTTGCTTATAGTTTCCTTTGTTGTGCAGAAGCTTTTAATTTTAATTAGATCCCATTTGTTTATTTTTGCTTTTATTTCCTGTATTCTGGGAGGTGGATCATAGAGGATCCTGCTTTGATTTATGTCAGAAAGTGTTTTGCCTATGTTCTCCTCTAGTAGTTTTATAGTTTCTGGTCTTACGTTTAGATCTTTAATCCATTTTGAGTTTATTTTTGTGTGTGGTGTTAGAGAGTGATCTAGTTTCATTCTTCTACAAGTGGTTGACCAGTTTTCCCAGCACCACTTGTTAAAGAGATTGTCTTTACTCCATTGTATATTACATTAAAAAGAATTCATTTGAATCAGTTCTAATGAGATGGATGAAACTGGAACCTATTATACAGAGTGAAGTAAGCCAGAAAGAAAAACACCAATACAGTATACTGACACATATATATGGAATTTAGAAAGATGGCAATGATGACCCTGTATGTGAGACAGCAAAAGAGACACAGATGTATAGAAAGGACTTTTGGACTCTGTGGGAGTGGGAGACGGTGGGATGATTTGGGAGAATGGCATTGAAACGTGTATACTATCATGTAAGAACGAAGCACAAGCCTATGTTCGATACAGGATACAGGATGCTTGGGGCTGGTGCACAGGGATGATCCAGAGAGATGATATGGGGTGGGAGGTGGGAGGGGGATTCAGGATAGGGAGCTAATATACACCCATGGTGGATTCATGTCAATGTATGGCAAAACCAATACAGTATTGTAAAGTAAAATAAAGAAAAAATAAAACTAAAAAAAAAGAAAAGGAAATAGCCATCTGGAGTTAGGAGCATTCCAAGTCCTTATGACAGCCCATTTCCTTATTGAAGAAGAAAACTAAATCATTCTCAGACGTGTCCTTGGAGGATATAATCTTAATCAGACCAAAGAGAGTTTAATAAGTTGAAAGTGTAACATGTCAGGAAAAACGTTCTAAATCTTCCACTTCCTACTGAGCACTGGCTTTCCATGGGATCAGCTACCCAAGGCCAGTTAGCTAAAGGAACCCTCCATATTACTATGTGACCATGTCTCTATATTTCCATAGAGCAAAGATGACTGCAGAAGCCTCTTAAAACCTCCTTATGAGTAATACCTTATTTCTATAGTTCTGTGTCCATATCTTCAATCAAGAGGAAAGCTTGCCTCTTATAGGGAGCTTTGGTGTATCCAGGCTCTTATAGACTCTGTGCTGATACAGCTGTGTTTTTGCCATATGTTCCTCTATTTGATAGCATGTGTCCATGCTAAGTCATTTCAGTCGTGTCTGACTCTTTGTGACCCTATGGACCGTAGCCTGCCAGGTTCCTCTGTCCATGGGTTTCTCCAAGCAAGAATACTGGAGTGGATCCTCCAGGGGTTTTTCCAGACCCAGGGATCAAACCTGAATATCTTAAGTCTCCTGCATTGGCAGGTGGTTTCCTTACCACTGGCGCCACCTAGGAAGGCCCTCTATTTGACTACTAAGATGCTTTAGTTGTATCCGACTCTGTGCAACCGTACGTATGGTCTGTAGCCTACCAGGTTCCTCTGTTCAGGAGATTCTCCAGGCAAGAATACTGGAGTGGGTTGCCATTTCCTTTTCCAGGGGAACTTCCTGACCCAGGGATCGAACCCATATCTCTTATTTCTCCTGCATTGACAAGTGGGTTCTTTACCACTAGCACCCCCTGGGAAGCCCTATTGGATTCAAATCTGGGTTCCACTTCACCACAACTTGTGTCATCTATTTGACCGTAAGCAATTTGCTTAACTTTGTAAGCCTTATTCTCCTTGCCCATTAAATGGTGAAAATAACAATGAATATTTTGTGTTCAGTTCAGTTCAGTTAGTCGCTCAGTCGTATCCAACTCTTTGCGACCCCATGAATCGCAGCACGCCAGGCCTCCCTGTCCATCACCAACTCCCAGAGTTCACTCAGATTCATGTCCATTGAGTCAGTGATGCCATCCAGCCATCTCATCCTCTGTCGTCCCCTTCTCCTCCTGCCCCCAATCCCTCCCAGCATCAGAGTCTTTTCCAATGAGTCAACTCTTCGTGTGACGTGGCCAAAGTACTGGAGTTTCAGCTTTAGCATCATTCCTTCCAAAGAAATCCCAGGGTTGATCTCTTTCAGAATGGACTGGTTGGATCTCCTTGCAGTCCAAGGGACTCTCAAGAGTCTTCTCCAACACCACACTTCAAAAGCATCAATTCTTCGGCACTCAGCCCTCTTCACAGTCCAACTCTCACATCCATACATGACTACTGGAAAAACCATAGCCTTGACTAGACAGACCTTAGTTGGCAAAGTAATGTCTCTGCTTTTGAATACACTGTCTAGGTTGGTCATAACTTTTCTTCCAAGGAGTAAGTGTCGTTTAATTTCATGGCTGCAATCACCATCTGCAGTGATTTTTGAGCCCCCAAAAATAAAGTCTGGCACTGTTTCCACTGTTTTCCCATCTATTTCCCATGGAGTGATGGGACCGGATGCCATGATCTTCGTTTTCTGAATGTTGAGCTTTAAGCCGACTTTTTCACTCTCCTCTTTCACTTTCATCAAGAGACTTTTTAGTTCCTCTTCACTTTCTGCCATAAGGGTGGTGTCATCTGCATATCTGAG
>SJYT01037876.1:167681-185926 GCA_006410635.1 Cephalophus harveyi | reverse complement strand
GGTGTTGGAGAAGACTCTTGAGAGTCCCTTGGACTGCAAGGAGATCCAACCAGTCCATTCTGAAGGAGATCAGCCCTGGGATTTCTTTGGAAGGAATGATGCTAAAGCTGAAACTCCAGTACTTTGGCCACCTCATGAGAAGAGTTGACTCACTGGAAAAGACTCTGATGCTGGGAGGGATTGGGGGCAGAAGAAGAAGGGGACGACCGAGGATGAGATGGCTGGATGGTATCACTGACTCAATGGATGTGAGTCTGAGTGAACTCCGAGAAATGGTGATGAACAGGGAGGCCTGGCGTGCTGCGATTCATGGGGTCGCAAAGAGTCGGACACGACTGAGCGACTGAACTGAACTGAACTGATTCATGGCTGTGCTGGGTCTTCGTTGCTGTGTGGGCTTTTTTTGGTAAACAGGGGGTACTCTCCAGTCGCGGTGCACAGACTTCTCATTACAGTGGTTTCTCTTGTTGCGAAGCATGGACTCTAGGGTGCCTGAGCTTTAGCAGTCATGGCCCGGGGCTCGGTAGCTGTGACTTCCGGGATCTAGAGCACAGGGTCAGTAGTTGACACATGGGCTTAGTTGCTCTGAGGCATGTGGGATCTTCCCAGATCAGGGATCGAACCCGTGCCTTCTGCATTGACAGGCAGATTCTTTACCACTGAGCCACCAGGGAAGCCCTCCCCTGAATATTTTGAGAAATGCTGTGTGATGACTAAGGACACAGGTGTGGGAATCCTAAGGACCTACATGTGATGGACTGAATTTTGTTCCTCCCCACAAACTCCCATGCTGAAGTCCCAACCCTCTCACATCTCAGAATGTGACTGTCTTTGGAGATTGGGTCTTTAAAGAGGTAGTCAAGGTAAAATGAGATAACCAGCGTGGCCTCTAAGCTAATAAGTCACATGTTCAGTCATGTCCTTCTCCTTGCGGCCCCATGGACTGTGGCCAGCCAGGCTCCTCTGTCCATGGGATTTCCCAGGCAAGAACACTGGAGTGGGTTGCTGTTTGCTCCTACAGGGGATCTTCCTGACCCAGGGATTGAATCCACATCTCCTGCACTGGCAGGCGGGTTCTTTAGCAGTGAGCCACCTGGGAAGCCCATTTGCTGCTAAGACTGATGTCTTTATAAGAGGAGATTAGGATGCAGACATATCCAGAGGGAAGAGCATGTGGGCTGTCTACAAGACAAAGAGAGAGGCTTCAGAAGGAATCAGTTCTGCTGACACCTTAATCTCGGACTTCTGGCCTCCAGAATTGGGAGAAAATAAATTCCTCTTGTTTAAGCCACCTGGTCTGTGGTCTTTTGTTAGGGACGGCACAGTAGACTAATATGCTGGGTTTAAATCTCAGCTCTGTCTCCTTCTGGCCTCCTGACCTTGATGAGGACATGTTTCTTTCTGAGCCTCAGTTTCTTTCCTATTTGAGGAAATCTGTCTTGGTGACAGTTTGCCTGTTTCCCAGACCCCAGTCTTGTGCATCTCACACCTCAGGGTATTTACTGCCCTTCTGTGTCCAGCCATTTCCAGCAGAATCCATCTCACACACTTCCGTTGTTGTTCATTTGCCAAGTCATGTTCAATTCTTTGAGACCCCATGGACTGCGGCACACCAGGCTTCCCTGTCCCTCACCATCTCCTGGAGTTTGTCCAAGTTCATGTCCATTGAATTGGTGATGACATCCAACCATCTCATCTCTGTCATCCCCTTTTCCTCCTGCCCTCAATCTTTCCCAGCATCAGGGTCTTTTCCAATGAGTCAACTCTGTGCAAGAGGTGGACAAAGTATTGGAGCTTCAGCTTTAGCATCAGTGCTTCCAGTGTATATTCAGGGTTGACTTCATTTAGGATTGACTGGTTTGATCTCCTTGCAGTCCAAGAGACTCTCAAGAGTCTTTTCCAGCACCATAATTCAAAAGCATCAATTCTTTGGCACTCAGCCTTCTTTATGGTCCAACTCTCATATCTGTACATGACTACTGGAAAAACCATAGCGTTGACGATATAGACCTTTGTCAGCAAAGGGATGTCTCTGCTTTTTAATATGCTGTCTAGGTTCTGGCTGAAGTCAGTTTTAAGAGCCAGCCTTAAAAGCAGGCAGGTGGAGACTCATAAGAGTATCTGGCACCTCAGTGTGCCCAAGTTCTAATTTCTGAAAGGAATAAATCTGGGAATTGATTCCAAGCAGCTTGGAGTGAAGAACTGATAACGTGTACGTGGCTGGATGCCAGTTCTCCTCTATTCTTCCTACCCTTCATCATGTGACTATCCTCATTTGTAGATGAGGAAACTGAGGCACACAGAGATTAAATATATGACTCAGGATTATACTGTTGGCAGATGCCCGTGCTGGAGTGGAAGACCAGATCTGTTGGGTTTCTCTCTCTCTCTCTTTAAAAAAAAAAATTATCTATTTATTTTTGGCTGCACCAGCTCTTAGCTGTGCCGCACAGGATCTTCCATCTTTGTTGAGGCACTGAGGATCTTTACTTGCGGCACGTGAACTGTCATTTGTGGTGTGTGGGATCTAGTTCCCTGATCGGGGATGGAACCCAGGCCCCCTGGATTGGGAGTGTGGAGTCTTAGCCCCTGGACCACTAGGGAAGTTCCCAGATCTCTTGGGTTTCTAGTGTGCCCTGAAACTGGTGTGAGTGGTGGCCTGACACCTGAACCCAAGACTTGTTGGCCAGGACTCCTGAATTTTGGAAGAAGCAGTGTTAAGACCGGAAAGAATGCAGAGAGGAACGTGTGGCCCCAGAAGAGGCCACCAGGGAGCATCTGAAGAATGTTTGAAGAATGTACAGGCTTGAAAGCAAAAAGTATAACTCTTAGCGTTGTAAAGAAGTTTCAGAATCTTCTAGATCTCTCCCTCCCAGATCCTCAGTACTTATTTGCTGTTTTCATGGTGAAGAGAAAACCAGGGAAGAGGGGACACTTTCCAAGATGGCTCTCGTATCCATCTTCTCTCCAACTGCAAAATTCATAGATTCTTTTGGCCAAGAGGGGAACTTCAAGACTAACACTGTCTGCTTTGATGGAAATAGTCTATAGTTGCACTATCCAATATGGTGGCCATTATCCACATGGTGCTCTTGAAATTGTGGCCAGGGCAAATAGATTTTTACTTTAATAGTCTGTATAGTCAAAGCTATGGTTTTTCCAGTAGTGATGTATAGATGTGAGAGTTGGACCATGATGAGGGCTGAGTGCTGAAGAATTGATGCTTTTGAATTGTGGTGCTGGAGAAGACTCTTTAGAGCCCCTTAGACTGCAAGGAGATCAAACCAGTCAATCCTAAAGGAAATCAATCCTGAACATTCATTGGAAGGACTGATGCTGAGGCTCTAGTACTTTGGCCACCTGATGCAAAGAGCCAACTCATTGGAAAAGACCCTGATGCTAGAAAAAATTGAAGGCAAAAGAAGGGGGTGACAGAGGAAGAGATGCTTGGATGGTATCACTGACTCAATAGACATGAGTCGGAGAAAATTCAGGGAGATAGTGGACAGGGAAGCCTAGTGTGCTGCAGTCCGTGGGGTCAAAAAGAGTCGGATGTGACTTAGATGGAACAACAACAAACTTTAATTCATTGAAACGTAAATGTGAAAAAAGGAAACATAAAGTCTTGTTTAACTTTAGTTGATTGAAATGTCAGAAAATCAACACTTGATTCTGTTATTGAACAACTGTTTTTTGGGAGGAATGCAAAGAACCCTACATTTTCAATGATTCATTTTGCGGAATATGCATATACTGATTGAGTATTTCTGATCAAAATTTAGCATCTAAATTGAGACATGTTGCAAGTGTATAATACACGTGGCATTTGGGAGGCATAATGTGAAAAAAAATCTTGTAGTTCTTTTTTTGTTTTTTTTTTTTTAGTATTGCTTACATGTGGAAGTGAAATTTTTGGATACATTGGATTAAGTATATTTAATTTCAGTGTTTTTTACTTTTTTAGAGAAAATTTAAAATTCTATCATGTTTCTATCAGATAAGGTTATTGTAGACCCTACACACCCTGGTGACCTACAGTGATGAGCTGTAGCTTGCCGTCACTCTTGACCTTCCAATGAAGTAGGCAGAACAGAATAATCCTTATTGCTCTGTTTGTGTAGGTCTCAGTCCTGGTGTCACCTCCTCTGGGAAGCCCTCCTCGACTGTCCCAGGCTTAGTCAAGTAGCTTGTTTTTCTATGATTTCTTCTAGCCTTTGACACCGTCCTTAACTGAGATATCCTCCTCAGTTATACCTTCAGTTGATTTGAATAGTTAATAGCAACTAGAGTCTCTGAGACCCAGGGCAGCCTGTATCCTATTCTTTTAAGCACTTCTGTCCCTGGAACAGTGGAAACAGGTTTTCAGCACGTAGGTGCTGTAGGAGTGAACGAAGAAAACCGTATTTAGCAAGCTTCTTCTCAAGAAAACCGTATTTAGCAAGCTTCTTCTCAGTTGTCACCGCATGGACATTGTTTCATTGTTTCCTTATTTAAGTCACATTCACCTGCTTCTTCATTAGGTATGTTTTTGAAAAAACAGAGATGGAGAGACTGTAACATAGTTACAGCATAAATTTTACCTTTAATTGCTGGGTTGAAATCTCAGTTACTCCTTACAACTCATTCCACCTGAATCTTGACTTGCTCATCCCCAAAATGGGCATGGACCATTTTGTTTATCTACTTCCTCTGGAATTAGTTTTAGAATTCATCAAGAGAGGACTTCCCTGGTGGTATAGTAGATAAGAATCCGCCTGCCAGTGCGGGGAATACGGGTTCGATCCCTGGTTTGGGAAGATTCCGCATGCCCCAGGGCAACTAAGCTCGAGTGCCACAGTTACAGAGCCCCAGCTTTAGAGCCTCAGAGCCGCAACTGCTGAGGTTGTGCGCCCAAGTCTGCGTCTGCAGCAGTAGAAGCCACCGCAATGAGGAGCCTGAGCATTGCAACCAGAGAGTAGCCCCTGCTCACCACAACCAGAAAAAGCCCGTGCCTAGCAATGAAGACGGAACGTAACCACAACTTAAATAAGTAATTTAAAAGAGAGAGAGAACATGTCTGCCAGAACATGACCAAGTGCTTCACACAGTGAGTGTGTTAGCTGTCACTGGGACTGCCCTCCTCCCCTGATCCCCCTAGTCCTTCCCTATCTGTGTGTAGAGTGATGGTTAACCAGGTGCCACTTACTGAGGACCTGAAGCATCCTTCAGTTTCCCACCCCGAGGTCTTAAAAACCAGTGCAAGGTCCTACATATATTGCTGGCACCACTTCTAACATCCTCTGGGTGTTTTCTGTCCCCGCAGTAAATTGCTCTATTGTCTTATACTAATAGGGACACATACGGCTTTAATGAGGAGAAGGAAATGGCAACCCACTCCAGTGTCTTGCCTGGGAAATCCCTTGGACAGAGGAGCCTGGTGGGCTGCAGTCCATGGGGTAGCAAAGAGTTGGACACGACTGAGCAGCTAAACCACCACCACCACCGCTATGCTTTAATGACTTTAACTCAAGTCGTTGGAGTCGTTGGAGATTAAAAAATAAAGCAATTCTTTGTTGTCCCGGGTAGTTATAGTCATTTAATTTTTAAACAACAACTTTATTGAGAGCTAATTAAATAACATACAATTCACCTATTTAAAGTTTACCATTTAGAGGTTCTTCATACATTAGTACATTCACAGAATTGGGCAACCATCACTATGATCAATTTAGAACATTTTCATCAGACCTCCCAAAGAAATCCCATACTCTTTATCTGTCACTCCGCATATCCCTCTCTCGATCCGCTTGAAACCACTAATCTACTTTCTGTGGATTTGCCTCTTCTGGATATTTCATGTAAATGGAATCATTCCACATGTGGTCTTTTGTGACTGGCTTCTTTCTCGAGCATCCTGTTTTCAGGGTTCATCCCTTGTGTAGCTGGTGTCAGGGTTTCCTCCTCTGTTATTGTTGAATAAGCTTCCTCTGTATGGACATGCTACATTTCATGGACATGTAATGTTGGCTTGTTTCTCCCTTGTTGGTTATCATAAATAATGATGCTATGGACATTTGTATACGCATTTCTGGTTGGACCTATGTTTTCATTTTACCTAGGAATGAAGTTTCTGGTTATATGGTAACTCTTTGCTTAATCTTTTGAGGGGCTACAAGACTATTTTCCACAACAGCAGCTGAGCCATTTTCCATTCCCACCAGCAATGTACAGGGTTTTAATTTCTCCACTTCTGTGTCAACTATTGTTATTGTCTGTCTTTTTAATTTTACCCATCCTGGTGGGAGTGAAGTGGTATCTCACTATGGTTTGGATTTACATTTCCCTGATGTTCAACAACTGGTTAATCTTTGAATGCGTGTTCATATCTGATTTTTCCCACACCTTAGGAAGGATGGTGTTTTTTTCTCTGCACCGATTTCACAAGTGTGTGTGTATGTGTGTGCAGGTAACATAGAGTTATGAGGCTCAGGCTTGAGAAGCCCAGACCTGTGACCAAGTCTAAGCTGTACACTGCCAGTTATAGTACAGGACACCAAGTTAAATTTGAATTTCATATAAACATTGAGTAAGTTTTAAGGATAAATATGTCCCAAACATTGCAGGAGACACACTTACCTAAAAAAGTACTCCTTGCTTATCTGAAATTCAAATTTAACTGGGTGTTCTGCATTTTTTTCTAAATTTTTAATGAACTAATTTGTGACTGTGCTGGGCCTTCATTACTGCTCGGGCTTTTCTCCAGTTGCAGTGAGTAGCGGCTGCTCGCTAGCTGCAGTTCAAGGGCCTCTCACTGCCGTGGCTTCTCTGTTGCAGAGCACAGGCTCTTGGGCGCTCGGGCTTCAGTAGTTGCAGTTCCTGGGCTCGGGAGCACAGGCTTAATAGTTGTGGCGCGTGGGGGCTTGGCTGCTCCAAGGCGTGTGGGATCTTCCTGTACCAGGGATGGAACCCGTGTCTCCTGCATTAGATGGCGGACTCTTCCCCACTGAGCCACCAGGGAAGCCCTGTCCTTCATTTTTATCTGCTAAATCTGGCCACCTTGAATGTTACTGGTGGGTTGTATGCCCTTGGCTGATTGGCTTTGCCTCCCAGAGTTTTTTCATCTGTGGGGTGCAGCTGGAGCCTGTTGGGAGGGATCAAGCTGCGGTACCTGTCTAGACAGACCTCTGTGCGTAGATGCTATTGATGTGACTGAAGCCGGGAGCCTTAGACGAGGCTCGGGGGGCATGAGTGTGTGGTGTTGGAACTGATATCCTAGTCCTCTCGAAGGTATCTCCCAACCACTGACTGAGTGAGTATGTGTGTTTTGGCAAGAAGAGGCTGTCTAAGGGATTCACATCTGATGAATGTTAACTCCAATATAAGGAACACAAGAGGAGGGGAAGATCTAAATAAGTATGTGGAGGAAAGGAAATCAGAGAAGCCTTCCTGGAGGAGGTGGCCTCTGAACTAGATCTTGAAGGATGATGAGCTGGATTTCACAGTAGGGAGCTAAGGTGTAAAGAACTTTGACAGCCAAAGGGACTCAAGCTACTGTATTCAGAACAGTGGCCACTTGGTGCACACGTCTATTTCCATTCATACTAACTAAAGTGAAATCAAATGCTCAGCTCCTCAGTCTTACATAAACCACATTTCAAGTGCTTGACAACCACGAATGGCCGGTGGCTTCCATATGACCAGCACGTATGTAGAACATCTCTATTGTTGCAGAAGTGCTGTTGGACTTTGTCAGAGTAAGGCAGGGGTCACCAGACTACCATGTCAAGGGAAAACACCAGCCCACAGCCTGCTTTTATAATAAAGGTTTATTGGAACACAGCCATAACCACTCCTGGTCTCTGGGCTGCTTTTGAGCTGTAACGACAGAGTGGAATAGTCTAAACAGAGACTGACCGCAAAGCAGAATGTATTTACTATCTGAGCCTTTATAGAAAATATTTGCCCACCCTGGTCTAGGGGGATGAAAGCACAGAGCCTAGAGGTGACACCGGGATGCGTTTGGGAGAAATAAACAACAACAAAATGGCTGACATTAATTGAGCACCTACTGTGTGCCAGCCAGTGCTTGGGTGTCTGCATTATTTCACTCCCTTCTCTTAATAGGTCATGGTATGAGGGGGGAGGTTTGGAAGACCCTCTTGTAATTGGAGAGTAGTGGACAGGCCTGTTTTACATGGTGCCGGGGATGGAGGGGCAGAACCTTGAGAGCTGTGAGAGGGAAAGTACAGGGTGCTGGGGAGCCATAGCGGGTGTCAGAGCAAGGGAGAGACCAACTGCAGGAGAATAGGTGTCAGGGTGTTTGTACCAGGGAGATCAGATTCTCTGGGAAGCCCTTGACACAGCTGGGTAAAAGGTAATTAGACTGTGACTGCCTGCCAGGAGGGCAGGTTGGGAAGGAGAGTCAGGAAAATGAGAGAATTGACAAAACACAGCCAGGTCTCCTTGCCTCATTTCTGATGTGGGCACCTTTATCCCCATAAATCCATTTCCTGAAGATGTTTCACATTAACTCACTGGGGGTGGCTCCCCTTTCCCCCTCTGTACCTGCTGTATTACTCAACCCCCTGTAATCCCAGTGTCTCCTTTGCATCATATTTGATGTGATGGTTTTAAGGTTTCCAAACAGGTATCACCAAAGGAATTATTATTATTCAGGTTTTTTGCCTTTTGAGAGTAATTACTTAGGCATGGACACTTTATGGAGAAAACCACTGATGGAGGTTGGCTATAGCAGTCGTGGGGTTCAGTGCAGAATGAAATCTTAGGACCTCCTCACTCAAAAATGATTAAGGATTTCAAGATGGATGAAAGAACATTAAGCCCAGGGCAAGGCCCTTCTGAGCAGGCGTGGGACCCAGGTCACATGGCCATGTGGCTGCCCTGCCACTCATTCTTATAAACCATCCATGGGATGTTTGCTCACCTGTCTTGCTCTCTGCTTGTTTGCACTTCCAGTGTGCCCCGGTATGGATATCCGGAATAATCTCACCCGGCTGCATGAGCTGGCCAACTGCTCGGTCATTGAAGGACATTTGCAGATTCTGTTGATGTTCAAAACGAGACCTGAGGACTTCCGAGACCTCAGTTTCCCCAAACTCATCATGATCACTGATTACTTGCTGCTCTTCCGGGTCTATGGGCTGGAGAGCCTGAAGGACTTGTTCCCCAACCTCACGGTCATCCGAGGCTCACGTCTCTTCTTTAATTATGCACTGGTCATCTTTGAGATGGTTCACCTGAAGGAGCTTGGCCTCTACAACCTGATGAACATCACCCGGGGGTCTGTCCGCATTGAGAAGAACAATGAACTCTGCTACCTGGCCACCATCGACTGGTCTCGCATCCTGGATTCCGTGGAGGATAATTACATCGTGCTGAACAAAGACGACAATGAGGAGTGTGGGGACATTTGTCCAGGCACCGCCAAGGGCAAGACCAACTGTCCTGCCACTGTCATCAATGGGCAATTTGTGGAGCGGTGCTGGACACACAGCCACTGCCAGAAAGGTATGTCAGAGTTCTCTGAATTCTATACAATTTCTTGTGACTTGATTCATTAAAAAGATGCTGGAAGTGTTCACTAGCTCAGGTGGTGACAAACCTTGTTTTGCAAAGGCTCAGATAATAAATAAACTTTAAACTTTGCAGCCTATACAGTCTCTATTGCAACTACTCAACCCTACTATTGGACTGAGGAAGCAGCCACCTGGCAACAATGGGCAATAAATATACGGGCATGGCTGCGTTTCAATAAAACTTTATTTACAAAACCAAGCAGTGGGCTGGATTTTGCCAACACCTGAGCTAGCTGGTTGAATGTTCCTCTTGCTTGAGAGAGCAGATGAGTATGGATTTTGCTATTGAAGAAAGGAAATCTATTTCTTGTCTGATTTAAGATAGCTCATGGTAGGCATCTGGAAAAAGGAATGTGTAAAGGATAAAAACAAAGCAGCCGTCCTTATTCCACGATTACTAGGGGTATTTCCCGCTAGTGGCTCTCTTGTGTCTGGATTTACTTAACTTTCCCTCTCATTGGGTATTTAAAGTATTTCTAGTTTTCACTAGAGGGTTGAACATTTTGATGTGGAAGCTTTATTGAGCATGTTTTTCTCCCCTTCAGGTTTTGGTTTTCCAGAAGTGAAATTTCTGGGTCAAAGTTTCTTGATATTGATTGCCAAATGGCTTTCCGGAAATGTTGTACCAACGGGCACTCCTCCTAGCACTGGCTGAGAGGGAACACCTTGGCTAGCTTGGAGTGTTGTTTGAAAAATCTTTCATAATTTACTGGAGGGAGGAGCTGGCGTGTTGTCATTGTTTCTGTTTGCATTTCTTTGATTGCTATCAGGGTTGAACCTTTTAAAACATGTTTATTTATCATTTAGGTTTTTTCTTCCTGTTCATATCCTTTGTCCATTTATCTTTCAGTGCCTTAGTGGTTTTTGAAATATTAATCTGCGTGTGGTTTTCATAGCAAAGACTGTTAACTTTTTGCCAATTACATTTTCAGATGTTTTTGTTCAGTGATGAAAATACTCTGGCTGTCTGTTGCCAGAGAAGCTTAAAATGTTTACGGAGTTCAGACCTGAATTTTTGCATGCGTCTCATATTATTTAATGCTTAGAAAGTCCCTTTCTATGCATAAATGAAACTTTTTCTTCCTCCAAGTTTTCTATCTTAATTTTAATTATTATCATTAAAAATTTTGTCAAGGGTATCCATTTCCCCCTAAATAATTAGTTGGGGGCTCACGGCCATTTATTGCAGAAATTTACCCCTTCATCATTGATTTGGGGGTCTGTTTCTGAGTCTCTATAAATATGTCTGCCTTTCCACGTGCTGAAGTTATTGCCGTTCTAACCCATGTAGTTTTATAATGTTTTGATATCCAAGAAGGCTAGTTCCCAACACAAACTTCTTAGTTGTTTATTGTTTTATTGACTCTTTCACATTCTGGGAAATTCCCTGGGAAGAATTAGCAAATGTGAGATGGAGACCGGAGAAAGTGAGTGGGTGGCTTAACGGTTGTATCACAAAAGATAAGGGAAGGGAGAAAGGAGGGTTTTCTCACCTGAGCCCAAAGCTATGGAGAAGCCACACAGCTATGGAGAAGTCAGTCCTGAGGAGAATCCATTGACTCAGCAGGGAGGGCTCCTTCAAGTTGCCGGAAGGAGTCATCATGCATGGAGATGCTGAATGGGAGAAAACAGGAGGTGAGAGAGTGGATACCTCTTTTGAGAGTTTGGCCAGTGAGGGGAGGGAGAATCTGGTGGTTTGTGGACGGAGGAGGGAACAATGGTTATTATGTTGTGGAAGAATCTTGAGAACGCCGGTAGGTCAGGGACACAGAGAAGCCAAGCTGTGATCAAGAAGAAAGATCAAAACTGGGGCAAAGTCTTGGCGAAAGTAGAGGACCACCCGTGGGTTTGGAATTTCACAGAAGAACAGGGAGATTTCTGAGGTGGCGGCGGGGGTGAATAATCTGGGTGGGGGTGAATAGCCTGATGAATTTGGAGGTAAGGGGGTTACCTTCTTTGATGGTGAGGGGAGGAGAGGCTGGGTAGGCCCTACCATGTTACAAAGACACACAGCTGCAACAGGAATTCTGTTATCCTTGTTCTAGAGATCAGAGAGGTTTTTAACCTGCCTAAGGCCACACAGCTAATAAAAGATGGCTGGAGTTTGCACCACATCTGAGATACAAAAATAGCATCTCTGTGTGTGTTTTGTGGGGGCAGGAGTGCCTGCTCTGTTTAGAGGTGGGGAGCTTACTAGTAACTGGGGCATTGGGGGAAAACAGTGAACACTTTTATCCCAATGCTCTGTTCTCCAAAATCAGTTTCTTATTTTTGTTCCATACTCACACGTCTTGAGATATAATTTAAGACATTCCTCTGTGGATTTATTTCTGTACCCATTTTAGACAAAATATCCGGGATGGTATTATCTGCAAAAATGTCCATGATGTTTTGAGTCGGTTTTGTTTTTAATCTTGTGCTTTGGAGAACAAGGCTTGTTTTCCTACACTGGGGGTTTCATCACCAGAGAAGGCATGGCTTTGCATATAAGGTTGCAGCTGAGAAGTTGAGACCTGTGTCAGGTACTGGTTCCTGGCATATGGAATCAGTGTTTGCTCCTGGTTCGTAATCCTTTGGTGGGGTCCTCTGTTAGTCACTCAGTTGTGTCTGACTCTTTGCAGCCTCATGGGCTGCAGTATGCCAGCCATCCCTGTCCTCCACTATCTCCCAGAGTGTGCTCAAATTCAGTCAGTGATGCCATCCAGCCATCTAATCCTTGTCACCCCTTTTACTTGCCCTCAATCTTTCCCAGCATCAGGGTCTTTTCCAATGAGTCGGCTCTTCACATAAGGTAGCCAAAGTATTGGAGCTTCAGCTCCAGCGTCAGTACTTCCAATGAATATTCAGGGTTGATTTCCATTAGGATTGACTGGTTTGATCTCCTTGCTGTCCAAGGGACTCTGAAGAGTCTTCTCCAGCACTGCAGTCTGAAAGCATCAATTCTTTTGGCGCCAAGGAAGGCATTGTCCTGTCCTGGTCACAGATGATAAGAAATGATTGTTTATTTGAAGCTACACTCTTGTCTATCCAGTACAACTCAGCTCTGGCTTTTGGCCCCTTCAATTTCTTTGATTGTGGTAAAATATATCTAACATAATGTTTACCATCTTTACTGTTTAAAATGCACAGCTTGGTGACACTAAGGACAGTCAGTTGTTGTGCAGCCATCCCCACCATCCATCTCCAGAACTTTTGCATCTTGCCAAACTGGAACTCTGTCCTCGTTAAACACTCACTCCCCCTCCCCTCCCCCAGCGCCCTGCCCCTATCATCTACTCTCTGTCTCTATGGATTTGACTTCTCTAGGGATCTCATATCGGAGAAGGCAATGGCACCCCACTCCAGTACTCTTGCCTGGAAAATCCCATGGACGGAGGAGCCTGGTAGGCTGCAGTCCATGGGGTCGCTGAGTCAGACATGACTGAGCGACTTCACTTTCACTTTTCACTTTCCTGCATTGGAGAAGGAAATGGCGACCCACTCCAGTGTTCTTGCCTGGAGAATCCCAGGGATGGCGGAGCCCAATGGGCTGCCATCTGTGGGGTCGCACAGAGTCGGACACGACTGAAGCGACTTAGCAGCAGCAGCAGCAGCAGCAGGGATCTCATATAAGTGGAATCATACAGTATTTGTCTTTTTTTTTTCACTTTTATTTTTATGTCTAGCTTACTTCATTGAACATAATGTTCTTGAGGTCATCCATGTTGTAGCAGGTGTCAGAATTTCCTTATTTTTAAGGGTTGAATAATATGCTGTTTTATGAATGGACCACATTTTGTTTATCCATTCATCAGTGGACATTTGGGTCATTTCCACCTTTTGGCTATTGTGAACAATGCTGCTATGAACATGGGCATACGTCTCTGGTTTTTAAAATGCTTATGTTACTTTGTTGCTGTGGCTTTAGAAGGCTTCCCTAACACTGTGCGGGATTTCCCAAGGTAAAACAGACTGAAAGGAATCTGTAGAAGATACTCCTCCCACCCTGTCTTAGGCAACAGATACAAACCTGTGAAAAGTACCATCAAGTCCTCAGTTTCCTCTCCAACACCTCCCTGAGCCTTTTTCTTGCCTGATTGCCAGGTTCTGGAAATCTCCAAGGTCTGTCAGCAGGCCAAAAATCTAGAGAAAAGGACGGATTGCATCCTTTTCAGAGAGTCCTCCATAAAGATTACTCCAGATCAGATGTGTAATTCAAAAACAAAGAGTTTAAGGTTTAGTTTTGTACTAAGGAACTGGAGTGTAGATATTCTATGTTGCAATAGTGACCCACCTATGTGTGTGGACAACCAATTAAGCAGAGTGAATCATTATTTGTTCTTCTTTTTAACGTTAATTCACATCCATAATTATTAGAAAACAGGATATTAAGAGTGTTAGGATAATTGCATCTGTGAAAGCTAGAAAGAACCAGAAACTTTCAGGGATAGGAAAAAAGTATACTTTTGGATAGCAAATTAACCTATCTCAAAATAAGACATAAAGAGGGGGGAATTTTTTGATGGAGTTTTGAAATATCATAGGTACCACACTGATAAAAAGAAAATCCCTGGAAAATCAGATTTGCACTTTATGAAGCATGGATAGCTAATTTCATAATGATTTTATGTATATATTCAAGTAGAACTAGAAAAAAAAAACCAAGAATTTGTAAAATACATTTTTAACTTTAAAGAAAAAAGACAGACCAGACCAGACAGACAGACCACTGGGATGAAGGTGTTGGGTTGCCTTCAGTTTAAACATTCTTTACAATGGCTCCTTTTCTACCTGATCCCCAAACAATGATGGTTTGGGCAAAGAGAGAAAAGAAGGTTCTCAATGGTTAAAGTAAATTAAAAGGATAATCACTCTGGCGTGTGTCTTGAGCTGCTTCCTCCCCATCACTCTGTCTACATATTTGGGGTGGAGATGCAAACGGAGGTCAAATACAAGGAACTCTGAATGAGCGGAGTGGATAGGGGTCTATGTAAGCTGGGTCACAAGCTGTGTTTATTGAGAACCTACTGTGTGCCAGGTCGTGCGGTCCTTGGGGACACAGAAGTGAGCAGCTCCTGTCTCAGAGAGGACCTTCTGATAGCAAATCAGACATTGAACATGTGGCCGAATGCAGTTGTGGGATGAGTGACAAGAGGGAGGGTCTGTGGGTGAACGCGTGGGGTGAAGCTCTAGTCTTCCAGGTCAGAAAATTGCTCCCTGCCCCCTACATGGATGGGTCATTAAGACCCCGAAAGTCAGACTTCCCTGGTGATCTAGTGGTCAAGAATCTGCCTGCCAATGCGGGAGACCATGGGTTCGATCGCTGGTCTGGGAAGATCCCACATGGCGAGGAGCAACTAAGCCTGTGCCCCGCAACTGCTGAGTCCCGGCTCTAGAGCCTGTGCTCTGCAACAAAAGAAGCCGCTGCAGCGAGAAGCCCGTGAGGCACAGCTAGAGGATAGCCCCCGCTCGCCGCAACTAGAGAAAGCCTGGACATAGCAATGAAGACCCAGTGCAGCCACAAATAAATAAATAAAATTATTTTTAAAAAGGAAACGGTTACCACCTAGAAGATGAATAAAAAGGGTTTTAAAAAAAGACCTCAAAGATTGGCCGTGCTGGACTCATTTTCAGTTACAGAAATTGTTCGGAGTCTTGTCCTGCCGTTCATGGTACATGAGCTGGACTAAACCTGTGCTTCCCCATCTGAAAGTGAAAGTGAAGTCGCTCAGTCATGTCCGACTCTTTGAGATCCCATGGACTATAGTCTACCAGGCTTCTCTGTCCATGGGATTTTCCAGGCAGGAGTACTGGAATGGGTTGCCATTTCCTTCTCCAGCTTCCCCAGCTGAAGAGTTTGAATAATTGTGGCACCTGCTTGTCAGGGTTGCAGTTTGGGGGGTTAAATGAAATGATACCTAGGGGTACACTTATCCCAACACCTGGCACTTAGAGAATGTTCTGGAAGCTTCTCCTAGGTGCCATGAGTTCACAGCCTGTCTGGGCAGACCAGCCCCTGGGTGAGTGTCTGCCAAAGCTTGGCTCCATTTCTGATTTTGGTCTTGAGGCAGGCAGATGAAAACCCACCGTGAGAACTGGGTGCTTGGACCTACAGCCCCAGAGGGAAAATAATGTATTTGGTGCCTCAGCTTTGGGCTTTTGGGGAGACTAGAAACCACAGGACTTGCTTGACCAGCTGCTCTAGCCAAACCCACTGGTATTTTTTTCCCCCTGGGAGGCCACACCAGCTACTTGCTGCCAGTCAGAGGAGAGGATGAGTCTGGGGCACGCTGGGTACCAGGAAACTGGCTGGCAACATAGAGACATTGGTAAGAAAGCAGGAAGGAGCAGGAGGCAGAGGGAGGTGAGTCTCTGCGAGTCTGCATTTCCATCTGTGTTTCAGAGGGCTTCCCAGGTGGCACTAGTGGTCAAGAACCCACGTGCCAATGCAGGAGATGCAAGAGATGCCGGTTCCATCCCTGGGGTGGGAAGATCCCTTGGAGGAGGGCGTGGCAACCCACTGCAGTATTCTTGCCTGGAGAATCCCATGGACAGAGGAGTCTGGCGGGCTACAGTTCCATGGGGTCGCGCAGAGTTGTACACTACTAAAGTGACATAGTTGATGCTGAAGCTGAATCTCCAGTACTTTGGCCACCTTGTGCGAAGAGTTGACTCGGAAAAGACTCTGATGCTGGGAGGGATTGGGGGCAGGAGGAGAAGGGGACGACAGAGGATGAGACGGCTGGATGGCATCACTGACTTGATGGATGTGAATCTGAGTGAACTCCGGGAGTTGGTGATGGACAGGGAGGCCTGGCGTGCTGCGATTCATGGGGTCACAAAGTGTTGGACATGACTGAGCGACTGAACTGAACTGAACTGAAGTGCTGTGACATAGTACGCATGCTGTGTTTCAGATTCTCTGAAGGTTAAGGTGCTCTGTTGATATTAAACACTACATTTTAAAATGCACACACACTCTTGAAGGGTTTGCTTTGAGGCAGGTGTCTGAACTTCAGGTTGAAACTTTTTCCCCACTTCTTCCATTTTTTAACTTTGCCTCTGGTACTGTAATAATCAGTCTTCTTAGTGAATTATTTTGTGCCAGACACTAAGTTGCTTTGCTTACGATATGGCAGCAAGCTCTTCCAGTGATTTCTCCTTGCAGATGAGGTCCTGGGAGCCCCAGGAGGTGAAGCCACTTGTCCAGGGTCACATCACTTGTAAGTAGTAGAGATGGGCTTTGATCCCCAAACCCAGGTATTCTGGCTCCAAATCTGAGCTCTTAACTAGGCTTGCCTGTGCTCATTGTGGAAAGTTGGGGGAACTGCAGAGAACAAAGAAATCTGGGGTGGGGAGACGCCCTAGAATTGGCCCTGCCAACATTCTGGCTGCCTTTTCCTATCACCCTTCCCATCTCATCATTTTTTCAAATTAATTTTTAATGGAGCATAGTTGATTCACAATGTTGTATTCGTTTCTGCAGTATAACAGAGTGCATCAGTTATACATATATTCATTTTTCTGTAGGTTCTAGTCCCCTATAGGTCATTACAGAGTATTGATTAGAATTCCTTGTGCTATACAATAGGTCCTTTTTGGTTATCTGTGTTTTATATAATAATGTGTACATGTTAATCCCAGTCTCCCAGTTTATCCCTCCCCTGCTTTCCCCTTTGGGAAAGCCAGTGGCTTTCTCTATCTGTGACTCTTTCTGTTTTGTAAATAGATTCATTTGTACCATTTTTATAGATTTCAAATATAAGCAATATCATATAATATTCATCTGACATTTCACTCAGTATGAAAATCTCTAGGTCCATCCATGTTGCTGGAAATGATATTATTACATTCTTTTTTATGGCTGAGTAATATTCCATTGTAGATAAGTTGCCACATTATTTACCCGCTTCTTGTTGATTGATGTTTAGATTGCTTCCATGTCTTGGCTATTGTAAGCAGTGCTGCCTTAAACATTTGGGGACATGTCTCTTTTCGAATTATGATTCTCTCTGAATATATGCCCAGGAGTGGAATTGCTAGATCATATGGTAGCTCTAGTTTTAGTATTTAAAGAAACCTTCATACTGTTCTCCACTGTGTGGGCTCACGCTCAGTTGCTTTAGTCACGTCCGACTCTTTGTGACCCCATGAACTGTAGCCTGCCAGGCTCCTCTGTGTATGGCATTCTCCAAGCAAGAATACTGGAAGAGGAAGCTATTCCCTTCTCTGGGGGATCTTCCTGACCCAGGGATTGAACCCGGGTCTCTAGCATTGCAGATTCTTTACCATCTGAGCCACACAGGGCCTGTAGTGGCTGCCAATTTACATTCCCACCAACAGTATAGGAAGTTTCCCTTTTCTCAATGCCCTCCTTGGCATTAATTGGTTTGTAGAGTTTTTGAAAATGCAAGTGAAAGTGAAGTCGTGTCTGACTCTTTGCGAACCCATGGACTGTGGCCCACCAGGCTCCTCCGTCCGTGGGATTCCCAGGCAAGAACTGGAGTGGGTTGCCATTTCCTTCTCCAGAAGATCTTCCCAACCCAGGGATCGAACCCAGGTCTCCCGCATTGCAGGCAGACACTTTACCATCTGAGCCACCAGGGAAGCTCACGCTAGTAAAGTAATGCTCAAAATTCTCCAAGCCAGGCTTCAGCAATAGGTGAACCGTGAACTCCCTGATGTTCAAGC
>SJYT01037876.1:66312-167253 GCA_006410635.1 Cephalophus harveyi | reverse complement strand
AGGGATTGGGGGCAGGAGGAGAAGGGGACGACAGAGGATGAGATGGCTGGATGGCATCACCGACTCGATGGACGTGAGTTTGAGTGAACTCTGGGAGTTGGTGATGGACAGGGAGGCCTGGAGTGCTGCGATTCATGGGGTCACAAAGAGTCGGACACGACTGAGCGACTGAACTGAACTGAACTGAGTTTTTGATGATGGCCATTCTGACTGATGTGAGGTAGTACCTCATTGTAGTTTTGATTTGCATTTCTGTTGAGCATCTTTTCATGTGCCTCTTGGCCATTTGTATGTCTCTTTTCATCCCAAGTTAGCTGTCTCCTCCATCAGACTGAGTTCTCCTGAGTACAGGGACCGTTGCATTTATAGTTGTGTCCTCAGGACCAGTCATGTAGATAAACAATGACATCTTTGACCATTTATTACTAGCTAAGGCTTATTGAGCACTTACAATGCACTAAGCTCTGTGCCAAGAATTTGACAAGCTGTGACTCATGGAATCTTTATGGTAGCCTATGAGATGTTATTCCCATTTAGCAGAAAGGGACACTCAGGCTTGGATAGTAATTAAGAAACTTATTCTAGAAGACTTTGCTGGGAAATGGTTTGATCTCAGACTTGTCTGGTCTAAAACCATTGACCGGTCAGCAAACTATAACCCATGAGCCAAATTCAATTCTCCCGCATTTTTGTGTGCCCCATGAGCTAAGAATGTTTTTTTCTACTTTAAAAAGATTGAGGGTACAGACATAGAAAACAGACTTGTGGTTGCCAAGGCCGGGTGAAGGGGTGATCGATTGGGAGTTTGGGATTAGCAGATACAAACTCGTATACAGGATGGATAAACAACAGGGTCCATTGTACAGCATAGGGAACCATATTCAATATCCTGTGATAAACCATAAAGGAAAAGAATATAAAAAAGAATGTATATGTAAACAGTCAGTTTGCTGTACAGCAGAAAGTAACACAGCATTGTAAATCAACTATACTTCAATAAAATAAATTTTAAAAATACAAAGATTGAGAGGAAAATCTAAAGAGTAGTATTTTGTGAGAGGTGAAAATTATCTGCAATTAACATTTCAGTGTCCCTAAATCACGTTTAATTGGAATACAGTCATGCTTGGTCATTTATTCATTTGTGTCTTGCCTGTGGCTGCTGCATGGACCAAAATTGTATGACTCTTTAAAGAAAAAAAAAAAAAAGTACTATCATCTGTTCTTGGCTGTGCCCCTTATAAAAATGAGGAGGACCTTTCCAGGTAGATGGTTGTTTTCAGTGGAAGTTGGGACATCTTAGCATTAGGCCAAAACAGTCCCTCTGTTCCTTGCTGGCACTGACGTGAGGGGGCTGGAAAGAATGGAATATCATCCTTGCCCCTCAGGAGCTCTCAATGTGGCTGTGGAGTTAAAAGGCAGGAGCCAATTAACCATTCAAGGTAGCCCAGTGAGCAGGAGATGTCACAAGGCAAGAGAGACTCCCCCCTTCCCCCCGCGAAGTGAGTCATCAGACCAGTGATTCTAGACATGTTTGGTGCTGGGGCACCTGAAATCATGATGTTCTCTAGATAACACTTCAGAATGTTGATAAGTTAAATTCCTTTGTGGCTATGCCATTCCAGTCCATGCAGAAAACAGAAAACTCTAATATGTACAGGATCTTGATGATAATAATTAGAAAAAAGGCAACAGATCATGTAGTACAGGGGCCCATTTGAGTGTTTCATTTGTATTTATTCTTTTTTGTTTTAAAATCGAGGAGAGAATTAAAAGCACTATACTGAAAAAGTTTTGTGGTCTTTGTAATTCCTGTATCACTGAGATGATCAGAATTTTTTAAGTAAACTCTTAATTTTGGAAATGATTGGGTTTTTGTATAACAGGAGAGAACAAGCGTCCTAGGGAATATGGACTTCCTTGGTGGTCCAGTGGTTAAGAATCCACCTGCCAATGCAGGGGACATGGGTTTGATTCCTGGTCCAGGAAGATTCCACATGCAACTAAGCCCGAGTGCCACAACTACGGAAGCCCCCATACCCTAGAGGCCATGCTCTGCAACAAGAACAGCGATTTCAGTGAGAGGTCTGCGTACCGCAATGAAGAGTAGCCCCCACTCACCACAACTAGAGAAACCCCATGTGCAGCAACAAGACCCAGTGAAGCCAAAGATAAAATACAATATAAAGAGTTCTAGAGAGTTTGTTTTTGAGCCTCCCCTTCCTTCCCCAGTATTGATGATGATTTGCCATGGCATCCATAGAAGGAGAGAGATTATCCCAGGTTGGAGTGGTTGAAAAGGTGTAATTTGGTTTGTGTGGCAAATGATGCTTGAGGGTAAGAGGGAAGGGTGTTCTAGATGGATGGAAAGGCAATGACAAAAGCACAGAGGTCTTCAGGATGAGAGTAAGGAGGCTGCTTATACTGTGAAGAGAGGCTTGTGCACTCATGTGCTCTGAGTGCTCGAAGTTTTCCTGCGGGTATAGTGGAGAGATCACAGAGGTTACACTTGGGGCTACAATCAGGATAGGTTGTTTTTCACTGATACTGAGTAGACAGCTGTGCTGAGCTAGGCTTGCTACTGGGACCCCACAGTCCTTGCTGAGTCTGGGATAAAGTCAAAGAAATAACCATAAGGAGATAAGATAGGTAGGCAGAAAGTGTTTCAGTAGGCTTGAAGCACTGAAGAAAGGTAGACCAGTTGACCGCATAGTCACCTGGCATCTTAGGGGCAATATAGTCTGAAAATTTATTAATGAAGATATAGGCCTACAGTTCTCACAAGTTCTTGCCTTCCTGGAGGGGGGGTTAGGGATACTCATTCAACTACCTTTTCACTTAGAGAAATAAATTGACCCAGTCCTTTAGAAAAAGGTAGGGAGCAGCAACAGCAGAGTTAAATACATAATTATGGAAAGATGGCTGTCTGGTAACGTGGTAACTGGTCTGACGAGTTTTTCTTTTTCTCCCACCTCCTTGATGAAATTTGTTGACTGGTTATTTCCCATCCTGTCCCCATACCCTTTTTCACAATTAGAATCTCTTCTTTGTAGCTGAACACCTGAAGTGCCACACGGCTGTCCTGGGGACCTCAGCTCTGGTCAGGCTGGGAGCCCAGGTCCTCCCTGTGGTCGGTACTTCTCTCTCTGCACACTTGTGCCTCAGAGAATGTTCCCTTTCCCAGTAAAAGAGAACTGATGTGGGTGGTGTGGTTTCAAAATTGTGTCCTTTATCTCCTCTTCCTTCTTCCTCTCTCTCCTCTGCCTCTCCTCCCCATTCTCCCCCTCAACCTCAGCTCTCCCGTCTCTTCATCTACCCCTGACCCAGTCCCTCACCTCCCCTTCTCCCTCTTCCTCTCTTAGTCTTGGGCTTAGAGTCTTTGCTTGGAGTAGGAAATGGCAACCCACCCCAGTATTCTTGCCTGGAAAATCCCATGGATAGAGGAGTCTGGCGGGCTACAGTCCACAGGGTCACAAAGGATTGGACACGACTGAGGGACTGAGCATAGAGCCTTTTGCTAGCTCAAACTAAATGCCTGCCCACACTAGAGATTAAAGTCAAGAGTAGGAAACAAATGGGGCTTCCCAGCTGCCTCAGTGGCAAGGAATCTGCCTACCAATGTAGGAGGAGATGCAGGTTTGATCCCTGGGCCAGGAAGATCCCTTGGAGAAGGAAATGGCAGCCCACTTCAGTGTTCTTGCTTGGGAAATCTCATGGACAGAGGAACCTGGCATGATGCAGTTCATGGGGTCGCAAAGAGTTGGACATAACTCAGCAACTAAACAACAGCAAGGAAACAAATAAAAAAGACTCGCTTTCCTTGGGCTCCTGTTGTCCATCATGGGTGGGACCACTGAGTAGCAGTCGACTGGGCTACTTTCCTTGGATTCCAGGTTTGGGAAATGGACTGAGATCTCCCAGCCCAAGCTCAAGCCACAAGACATAGAAGCATAGGGTAAAGTGTGTTCATCAACTAGGCACTGTGGGGCACCTGGTAGATAAAGCCCATACTTGTTAAATGCCTGGAGGGTTTGGGATAGAGGATCATTTGATCTTTTTATTATAGAAGTTTTTTTTAATGTATTTATTTATTTATTTGGCTGTGCTGGGTCTTGGTTGCAGCATTCAGGATCTTCCATTTTCATTGTGGCATGTGGAATATTTAGTGGCAGCATGTGAGATCTTTCAGTTGTGGTATGCAGGTGGCTCAGTGGTAAAGAATCCTTTTTGCCAGTGCAAGAGACTCAAGAGATGTAGGTTTGATTCCTGAGTTGGGAAGATCCCCTGGAGCAGGAAATGGCAACTTGTTCTAGTATTCTTGCCTGGAAAATCCCATGGACAGAGGAGCCTGGTGGGCTACCGTCCATGAGGTCTCAAAGAGTCAGACGTGACTGAATGACAGAGTGTGCACACAAGCAGCCTTATAACCCCCCAACCCTGGTTGAGCAATAGTACTTGGCCAGCAACCGTGCCTCTGGAAGTCCTTCCATGGCCCCCACTCTAGACACAGTCCCCCTTCTCCCTCCAGCCCCCAAATGGTCACTATCCTGTCTTTTCTGCTAGTTATTTCTTTCTGTTTGATCACTTGAATGTGATCAAACAGACAATATAGTTGTCTAAACTAGACAATATAGTTTAGTCTCAACCATTAAAAAAAAAAAAGGATCTGTCTATTTTGATCTATAGCAGTGATTCTCAACTGTGGGTGATTTTGACTTTTGGAGGAATTCTTCAATGCCTAGAGACATTTTTGGGTGTTGCAAATTGGAGGGGGTGGTAATACTGACATCGAGTAGGTGGAGGTCATGGATGCCATTTAATACCCTACAACACCGTTATTATTGTTGTTGTTTGGTTGCTCAGTCATGTCTGACTCTTTGAGACCCCATGGGCTGCAGTATGCCAGGCTTTTCCATCGTTCACTATCTTCTGGAATTTGCTCAAACTCATATCCATTGAGTCAGTGATGCTAACTGTCCCATTCTCTGCCACCCGCTTCTTGACTGAACTCCGTCTCCAGACCCCTCCCCTGTCTGGAGGCCAGGCTGGAAATCCCACCCCTCTAATTATGCACTTGGTCTCCAGTGACCAGCCCCATCTTGAATTGTCTTCGTTGCTGTTGTTCAGTTGCTAAGTCATGTCTGACTCTTTGCAACCCCATGGATTGAAGCATGCAAGGCTTGTCCTTTGCTATCTCCTGGAGTTTGCTCAAACCCATGTCCATTGAGTTAGTGATGCCATCTAAACATCTCACCCTCTACTGCCCTCTTCTCCTGCCCTCAATCTTTTCCAGCAACAGGATCTTTTCCACTGAGTTGGTTCTTTGCATCAGGTGGCCAAAGGATTGGAGCTTCAGCTTCAGCAGCAGTCCTTCAAGTGAACATTCAGGGTTGGTTTCCCTTAGGATTGACTGATTTGATCTCCTTGCAGTTCCAGGGACTCTCAAGAGTCTTCAGCACCACAATTTGAAAGCATCAATTCTTTAGCACTCAGCCTTCTTTATGTTCCAACTCTCACATCCATGCATGACTACTGGAAAAACCATAGCTCTGACTACACAGACCTTTGTCAGCAAAATGAGGTCTCTGCTTTTTCATATGCTGTCTAGGATTGTCATAGTTTTTCTTCCAAGGAGCAAGCGTCTTTTAATTTCATAGCTGCAGTCACCATCTGCAGTGATTGCCACCCTGCAATGCAGACAGAGCCCTTACCTTCTGGAATGATCTGGCGCCAAATACGAATAGCATTGAGTGTGAAAATCCTCATCTATAGCATTCCCCTCCATCCCTTTCTTTTTCTTCCACTCTCCCTGCTGCCCCACCTGGAGGCATGTCCCCCCATCTGAGTGTTGCTGACTGCTCTCTCATGGCACAGTTCAGCTTGGCTTTCTGTCCTCTGGACCCAGAGTCAGGGTCAGACTCAGATTCTAGTCCCTCAGTGGACTTTATTTAACTGCCCCACCCCCCAGCTCCACCCTAGGACTATTTGCAACAGACCGTTTTGAGAGGCAATCATTCTGGCCACTCCTCCTCTGGAGCACGGGTATGGGTGGTGGTGGGCTCTTCAAGAATTATTTTTTTTTCTTTTTCAAAAACCTGAAAATTTTGTTTTGCAGTCGAAAAGTACTCAGTGGCCTCCCATTTTTAGTTTATGATAAACAAGGCACAGGCTGAACTTTGTAACAAAACTCTATGTTCTTTAACCAAGGCAAGTTTTGCTAAGAAAATTATTTTTATAAGCGAGGGAGGTATGAAGGTTATTTGCAAAGGAATTTTACAAGGGCAAGAGGAAAAAAAAAGCAAGAAGTTGATCTTAGGATTTGTGGTTGTACAGAAGACAACTTAGTCAGAAGACCTTGAGACACGACGTGTCGGAAGTAAAACAGTAGCTGAATCCAAGAAAGGAAAGATGTCCCATGTGGGCATGAGTTTGATGAAGAAAAAGTTGGAGAATTGTCTTAAAGAGGCCCATGTGGTTCAGATGAGGGCATAATTCTTCACAGATTTTCACAGTTTTGAAAGGATGTCTTTGAGACCCACAAGCTTGGTGCGCTGCCTGACTTTATTTGAGGAGTCCTGGCCATTGGGAGTGTAATATTTATTGGGGATTGCAGATAACAGCAATGGGCATTTGGTAGGATGAAAAATAGGACTGATGGGATAGACAGTGAAGGACACCTTGGCATATTGACCCTGAGATCTTGGGAGGAGGATGAAGGAAGCTAACATAGATTCAGGGCATAAGAGTTACAAATTCAGAATAAAAGAAGTCACAAGATGACATTGATTCTTTCCCCGACTTGATGTAAAGTGCAGTTATTGCCTACACAGAGGTTTTTTTTTTTTTCCTCTAAGTTTTCCCCAACTCTCTGAAAGCTCTAGAAAGGGGTCTAGCCAACAGGAGTGGACGATGGGAATCCATTGTTCAGAATCTGTTCTTGCTAGCTGAATAAGCACAGCATGGCATCAGTTTATAAACACATAGGGTAGGGGATTCCTGGAAAAAGAGAACCAAGGGTGGCTTACTGGACATAAGAGAACTTATTTTTGCCTAACCCATTTTGTGATCTAAGCCTGGCTGCAATGCTTGCCCTTGAATAGGTCTCAGTAAGAAAGTTTTTTTTTTTTTTTTCTGGCCATGCAGCTTGTAGGATCTCAGTTCCTCAACGAGAGATCTAACCTAGGCCACAGCAGTGAAAGCCTGGAATCCTAACCACTAGGCCACCAGGGAAAGTGAAAGTGAAAGTGAAGTCACTCAGTTGTGTCTGACTCTTTGCGACCCCGTGGACTGTAGCCCACCAGGCTCCTCCGTCCATGGGATTCTCCAGGCAAGAATACTGGAGTGGGTTGCCATTTTCTTCTCCAGGGGATCTTCCCGATCCAGGGATCGAACCCAGGTGTCCCTCATTGCGGGCAGATGCTTTAACCTCTGAGCCACCAGGGAAGTCCAGGCCACCAGGGAACTCCCAGGAATTAGTGATGTTCCAGGAGGGAATGAAGAAACAAGGGAGGCAGTCAAGAATCCATAGTGCAGCCTTGGGGCAGGGTCCTGGTTCTTCATAATATACATACCAATTATTACCTGGAGAATCCCATGGACAGAGGAGCCTGCTGGGCTACAGTACATGGGTCGCAAAGAATTGAACATGACTGAAGTGACTTAGCATGCACGCATGAATTATATTGTATACATAGTAATATACCTTTGAGTTCTGCAAGAACTAAAGCCACCAACCAGGTGGATAGAAGGATGATGTTGGATCCTGTTTACCACCCCCACCACTTCAATCAACTAAAGATCTGTCTACCTTTGTCCCAATATTGCGCTGAATTCTCCTCTCTTCAAGCCCCCTCATGAATATGCATGTTGTTGTTGTTGTTGTTTAGTTTCTAAGTTATGTCCAACTGTTTGCTACCCCATGGACTGTAGCCCACCAGGCTTCTCTGTCCATGGAATTTCCCAGGCAAGAATACTGGAGTGGGTTGCCTTTTCCTTCTCCTTCTCCAGGGGATCTTCCCAACCCAGGGATCAAACCCGTGTCTCCTGCGTTGGCAGGGGGATTCTTTACCACTGAGCTACCAGGGAAGCCCTTAACTTAAAACTTCCCCAATTTTGCTGTTTGGGGAGACATTGCTTTGGGAGGGATCCCTGGTGTTCTCCTTACTTGGAGCAAGTAACAAATCCTTTCTTATGATCTTTGGCTTTGTTGCGTCCATTGGCTCAACACCCACCAAGATGTGAACTCAGTTTTTGGGTAACAGGTGGTCTGTTTGTTTTATTTTAAGGACATTAACATATTTATAGAGTACTTTACTAGGTTTGGTTGTAACCTAATGCCCTCATGCTCTTTTCCCCTAAGGTCTTATCATCTTTCAATTGCCACTTCTCCTGGTTGTGTGGGTGGGATTCAGGGATCCCCCCTTTGATAGTGGTGTGGAACCAACCTGATGGTATTCTAGAGCTGTGCTGTCTAGTATGTGGCTAAGTTAAAATGAATTACAGTGAAATAAAAATGAAGCCTTTCTCCCTTGATTGCACTCACTATGTTTGGACAACACAAATGTAGGACTTTTCCATCACTGTCATAAGTTCTGTTGGGCAGCACTGTTCTGGAGCATTTCACTTCATGATTAAAGTTAGCCTGCCAGGCTCCTCTATCCATGGGATTCTCCAGGCAAGAATACTGGAGTGGGTTACCATTCCCTTCTCCAGGGGATCTTCCTGACGCAGGAATCTGCATTGCAGGCAGATTCTTTACCATCTGAGCCACCAGGGAAGCCCAAAGTTAGTTCTGAAGACAGGCAAACCTGGTCTTGAGTTTTGAGTCTCTTGTGTGGCCTTGGACTAGCTCTTCTCAGCCTCTGTTTCCTCATGTAGAATGAGGAAATGCTAAGGAACCCAGATTTAAAGTTTTTTTCTTTAACTGATATCTCTTCTTTTGACAAAAATTAAAAAAAAAATCCTATTCCTTTTCTCTGTTTTGAGTTTGATTTTTTTCCCCTTTAAAGATAAGGTATAACAACGAATAATTCCCTGCCGCCGCCACCACCCCCCACGCCCCCTCCCAAGCTTTGTAAGCCTGGGAATAGAGGAAGGAGTAGCTTGGGAAAGTTGAGCATAACAAAGAGACCATTATAGGGACATCTAATCGAGAAGAGGAACAAGGAAGGTGGAGGTGTGCTGCCCAGGGCTGAGAGTGTCATCGTGTCTATGGGTGACTGAGAGCGAGGAATGTGTCAGCTCCTTCTTGACTTCTCCTCTTTCTCTGGGGAACAGAGTGCTTTCAAGGTAACAGGGTAGAGAGGACAAACTCAGCCTGAGTTTGTCTTCCTGGCTCAGCACTGACTGTCACAGTCAACTCATAATTGCTGGTGATGGGAATCTACTCAGACTAACTTAAACCACAAGGGGCAGTTTATTGGGATGCTGCTGCTGCTGCTAAGTCGCTTCAGTCATGTCCGACTCTGTGTGACCCCACAGACGGCAGCCCACCATGTTCCCCCGTCCCTGGGATTGTCCAGGCAAGAACGCTGGAGTGGGTTGCCATTCCCTTCTCCAATACGTGAAAAGTGAAAGTGAAGTCGCTCAGTCATGTCCAACTCTTTGCGACCCCATGGACTGTAGCCTACCAGGCTCCTCCGTCTTTGGGATTTTCCAGGCAAGAGTACTGGAGTGGGGTGCCATTGCCTTCTCTATTATTGGGATGACATGGGATCTTCTCTTGCAGCTTGTATCAGCTAGCTTTTGCTGCATAACAGACCTTCTCTGAAACATATTGACTTTGCACAACTGTCATTTTTAAAAAACTTTTTATTTTGTATTAGAGGGAATGATGCTAAAGCTGAAACTCCAGTACTTTGGCCACCTCATGCAAAGAGTTGACTCATTGGAAAAGACTCTGATGCTGGGAGGGATTGGGGGCAGGAGGAGAAGGGGATGACAGAGGGTGAGATGGCTGGATGGCATCACTGACTCGATGGATGTGAGTCTGAGTGAATTCCGGGAGTTGGTGATAGACAGGGAGGCCTGGCGTGCTGCGATTCATGGGGTCGCAAAGAGTCGGACACAACTGAGCGACTGAACTGAACTGAACTGATAGTTGATTAACAAACAATGTTGTGATAGTTTCAGGTGAACAGTGAAGAGATCCAGCCATGCATATGCGTGTATCCATTTCCCCCCAAACTTTCCTCCCATCCAGGCTGCCACGTAACATTGAGCAGAGTTCCACAGCACAACTGTCATTTTCTTTGCTCATGATCCTGTGAGTTAAGTTTTCTAAGTGGGTTTTCTGGGTTGGACCACCCTAGTTGACCAAAAACACAGGCTTGGTTATCTCCAGTCTCTGGGATCAGCTGGTGGGATGACCGGTAGCTGGATGGTCTAGCCTGGCCTCACGCACGTGGCTGGCATTTGGTATCGTCTGTCTGCTGGGATGCTTTGTTTTTTTGTCACTGTGGTCGCTCATCTTGCATGAGCTTGGCTTGGATTTGGATCATGTGATGGTCTCAAGGTTCCCAGAGTAACAAGACATAGTTCCCCAGTGCTCAAGTGTTTTTCAAGTCTCTTCTTGCTTCACATGTGCTAAGTCCCCATTGGTCATAGCAAGTCATGCGGTTGAGAAAAGCTTGAAGGAAGAGGATGGATATAGATGCTACATGTTGATTGGGGGGGAAGCACTTGTGGCTATTTTTTTTTTTTTTTGCTTCTACTACAAAATGCCCAGCTTCCCACGTGGCACCAGTGGTAAAGGATCCACCTGCAATGCAAGAGACGCAAGAGATGAGAGTTTGATTCCTGGGTTGGGAAGATCACCTGGAGTAGGAGATGGCAACCCACTCCTGTATTCTTGCCCGGAAAATTCCATGGACGGAGGACTCTGGAGGGCTACAGTTCATGGGGTTGCAAAGAGTCAGACATGACTGAACACGCACACACTAAATTCAGTCAAAAACCAGGATCTGCCTCAGAGATATCAGCTCTTTTTATTCATCTGTGTCTCTTTAGTACCATGCTGGTTTAATTGTTATAGAGCTAGAGAATGTTTTATTGATGGTAGATTCAGTTTTTTCCTATTACACTTTTTAAAAGTGTTTATTCTTGTCAAACTTAAGAATTTACAAATTTACCTCCCCCCATACACATGAAATCCATTGAAACTTTGATGAAAAATTATATTAATCTGTAAATCTGTATATTAACTTGAGTAATCAATACCTTAATATTTTTCCTTTCCATGCAAGTATGTGATCAGTTTCTCCATTTTTACAGATCTTTTCATGTTATGTTTTTAAAAATATTTATCCCATATATTGTTTGCTGTGATGATTTTTAATTCCTATAACACAGAGTTTTTGTCGGTGGTAGTACTGTAAATAAGTATATTTATCCTGAATTCAGATCCTTTAGTGAAATTGATTAGTAAGTTTTAAATATTTTTATTTATTGTGTGCAATTTTATGGTCTACAGATTGAAAAATCATGTCTAAATGTTGTACCTTTCATTTCATTTAAAATCTTATTCTATTGACCAAGACTCATATTAAATATTTAACAATGGTATTATCTGGCAATCATGTTTAATAGATTTCCTAGCATAAAATCAACCTTGCTTTCCTGTGTGGTAAACCCTACCTGGTTGTGATGAATTATCCTTTTAGTATAGTGTTGAAGTCGATTTACTTTGTTTTTATGGATCTTTGCCACCTGTGTTCAAGAGTGAAACTCTTATGTTTTTGGTCTGTTTTACTTTGGAATCTCTTCATCAAGTTTTGTTATCTGATATCCTAGCCACCTAAAATGAACTAGGCAAGTTCTCATTTTAAATGTTTTAGAATTATGGCATCAGAACTAACACTTCCTTGAAAATGATTATTTGTTGGAGAAATCCCATGGTGCAATAAACTGTTGAGGAAGCAATTCTTTAATATCTTTAAAGATTTTATACTAGTTTGTTATAGAATGCAGTCTAGAATTTTTTTTAACCTCTGATGAGATCTTTTTGAGTCAACTTTTGTGATTTGTATTTTATTAGGGATCATTTCTTTGAAACAATCAGATTTAATAGAGTGCCATTAAATAAATATCTTGTTGGCATATTCTCCTTTCCTTCTATTTAGATTTGCCACTTTTTTTTTTTAACAAAGTAAATCTTGGATTTACGTGTCAATTTTCTTTCCCCACGATTCATTAGTTACTGTTATAATATGAATCCTTTTCATTTTTAGATTATTTGAGGCATGGATTTTGCTCCTTTTTCTCCTTTTGGTGTGAAATGTTTAGATGACTCACCAGATGCCCAAGTCTTTGAATAAATTGGGGAATGAATGAGTGAATAATTTAATAATACACTCTTAATAAAATTAAAGCTTTTAAGGCCATGAATGCACCCCTGAACAGGGCTTTGGCTGCCCTCAACAGATTTTGACTATATAACATTCTTGTTTTCTAAAGGGTTCCTGAAGATAATTTTGACTTGTTATTTTAAAAATATTTATTTATTGATTTGGCTGCATCAGGTCTTCGCTGCATCACGTGGAATCTGTCGTTGTGGTGCACAGGCTCTTTAGTTGTGGCCCATGGGCTCAGGAGTCACAGCAAATGGGCGTAGTTGCTACAAGGCACATGGGATCTTAATTCCCCGACCAGGGATTGAACTTGTGTCCCCTGCATTGCAAAGCAAATTCTTAACCACTGGACCACCAGGGAAGTCCCTGATTTGTTATTTTTGATAATTATTTTCATGAGAGCTCTTTACTATCTTTTAATCACTTTATATAAGTTATCTCATTCTGTCTTCATAGCTACCCTAATAATTATCCTTGTTTTACAGCCTGGCTTAACAGCTCCAGAAGCGGTAAAGTGACTTGCCCAAGGTCACACAGATAATGGGGTTGAGGTAGGGTAGGATTGGAATTTAGTTCATGGTCTTTTTTTTTCTAAATCATGTGCCTTTTGGTCTATGCTACACTGCCTCTCCAGTTGAGTGAGCTTTAATCACTAGTAGTTAGGGTTTAAAAAAAAAAAAATTAACTGTTCATTTTAGTGAGTTGTTTCCATCTCTAGTTGGTGGGGTTTAAAAATTTTTTTTAACTTGTTGTGACCTGTAGAGTTTCTGTATTTTATATTTGCTTGTGGTTTCCCGGTAGCTGAGTGACTGTTTAATGCGGCATCTGTAAATATCATACGGAAGCTGGAAGCAGCTGTGAATTTAGAATCAGAGCTCAGAATCTACAGTTCTGCAGGGAAATGTTCTCCTGGGTCCACCTGCCTGTGCAATGTGAAAGTAAAGGCTTAACTCTGCTGGGAGAATATCTGCACTGCGAGAGTTAGGGCTTGTTTCTGGGGACTTCTTATTCCGCGCGCCCTCTGTTATCCCAGCTGACTTACCTCTCAAGACAGCTGGAACTAGTTTTTTTTCCAAACACACTTTGTCTCTCCCTGCCTCCTCTTGCACTTATGGTTCTGAGATGCTGGCTTGAAAGAGTGAGGGCTGGGCCAGGCCTGAACCTGACCTGTGGACTGACCTGCCGCTCGGCCCTTGTTTCTATTTCTGGGTCCTGCTCTCAGCGTGAGGATGTTGAAAGGCAGTGTGACTTAGTGTGACGTAATTCAGTCAAACATTTCGTTTAAAATGGTCTTGTGATTCATCTTTCTTTTTGTGGGACTGTATCACGTTCGAAGTATTACAGTAGGAGTCTTCATTTGAAATCTAATAGAGGCTTCAATCTGCCATCTGGAATCTGTATTCCTTACATGCTTTTATTGTTCATGACTAAGAGTGGTGTCGGGGAGGGTGGGATTTGTCGTAGACTTAACATCCACCCGGAGGATCAGGTCTGCTACCCAGAACCTTGTTTTCTCTGTCTTGGCTGCAGCCAGAGACTCAGGGTGGGTTGCTGATCTTAAAGGAATCCTCCTTTGTATTTTTCTTTTTATTTTTAGGCCAAAACCTTTTTATTACCTATTATAACCTATTATTTTAAAATGTTTTTTGAAGTATAGTTTATTTACAGTGTTGTGTTCATTTCTGCTGTATAGCAAAGTGATTCAGATAGATATACTGCTGCTGCTGCTAAGTTGCTTCAGTTGTGTGTTGTCTGTGCGTCCCCATAGACGGCAGCCCACCAGGCTCCTCCATCCCTGGGATTCTCCAGGCAAGAACACTGGAGTGGGTTGCCATTTCCTTCTCCAATGCATGAAAGTGAAAAGTGAAAGTGAAGTCGCTCAGTCGTGTCTGACTCTTAGTGACCCCATGGACTGCAGCCCACCAGGCTCCTCCATCCATGGGATTTTCCAGGCAAGAGTACTGGAGTGGGGTATCATTGCCTTCTCCAGATAGATACACACACACACACACATATATATATATGTTCTTTTTCATAATCTTTTCCATCATGACTTATCACACGATATTAAATATAGTTCCCTGTGCTCTACAGTAGGACCTTGTTTTTTATCCCTCCTATATATACACTAGTTTGCATCTGTTAACCCCAAACTCCCAATCCATCCTGTCCCATCCCCTTCCCCTTGGCAACCGCAAGTCTGTTCTCTGTGTCTAGGGGTCTGCAAAACCTTTTTTTTTTTAATAGCCCCTAAGACATACAACATAAAGAAGGCTGAACACCAAAGAATTGATGCTTTTGGACTGTGGTGCTGGAGAAAACTCTTGAGAGTCCCTTGGACAGCAAGGAGATCAAACCAGCCCATCCTAAACAAAATCAATCCTGAATATTCACTGGAAGGACTGATGCTGCAGCTGAAGCTACAATCCTTTGGCCACCTGATTCAAAGAGCTGATTCATTGGAAAAGACCCTGATGCTGGGAAAGATGGAAGGTGGGAGGAGAAGGGGACAACAGAGGATGAGATGGTTGGATGGCATCACTGCCTCGATGGACATGAATTTCAGCAAACTCTGGGAGATAGTGGAGGACAGGGGAGCCTGGTGTGCTGAGTCCAATGGAGTCACAGAGAGCTGGACACGACAGAGCAACTGGACTACAGTAACAAAGACATACAACATGCAGCGTGTTCAGCGTCGATTTCACATCATAAATCTTGCCTTATTTAATGTAGAATTATAGACAGGTTTAAACTTAAAAGCTATTAAATATTGAACACAGATGTAGTAAATAAAAGTCACCATTTTGCCCCGACATCTTTCCCCCAGATCAACAAGGTCAGACTTTCTAGTTAGGAACAAGGGTCATAGTGGAGGATGTGGGAAGCGTATATCATGGCTTTGAAATGCATTTTCTCTCTTTTTTAAAAAATTAATTTTTAATGGTGTGTAGTTGATTTACAATGTTGTGTTAGTTTCAAGTATACAGAAAAGTGAATCAGTTATACATATACATATATCTACTCTTTTCAAGATTCTTTTCTCATATAGGTCATTACAGGGTATTGGGCAGAGTTCCCTGTGCTATACAATAGGTTTTTATTAATTATCTATTTTATACATAGTAGTGTGTATATGTCAGTCTCAGCCTCCCAATTTATTCCTCCTCCCAAAGGCTGTATTTTTAAAGCTGTTCAGAAATTTCTATCAACATGGTTGTGTCCACAAACATCAAATTGTCAAATTTAAAGATTATTTATGTCTGTGTCTCCCATGCTACCCTGCACATGGGGTATAAAGAACAGATTTTTGGACTCAGTGGGAGGAGTGAGGGGATGACTTGAGAGAAGCGCATTGAAACATACCTTGCTGTGTATAAAATAGATAGCCTGTGTGGAATTCGATGTATGAAGCAGGGCATCCTAAGCCAGTGCTAAGGGACAACTTGGAGGGATAGGGTGGGGAGGGAGGTGGAACGGGGGTTCAGGATGGAGGGAACTCATGGATACAACGGCCGATTCAAATTGATGTATGGCAAAAACATCACAGTTTTGCAAAGAGATTATCCTCCAATTAAATAAATATGTTTTTTAAAGATACTTTGTTTTAGGTAAAACAACACAACGGTCTAGTTCAAGGAAACACTCTTGTCAGGATGAACTTGTTGTCCAGTCGCGCAGTCATGTCTGACTCTTTGCGACCCCATGGACTGCAGCATGCCAGGCTTCCTTTTCCTTCACTATCTCCCTGAGTTTGCTCACACTCATGTCTGTTGAGTCGGTGATGCCATCCAACCATCTCATCCTTTGTCGTTCCCTTCTCCTCTAGCCCTCACTCTTTCCCAGCATCAAGGTCTTTTTAATAATCTGGCTTCATGATGAAGGAGTGAGTTTAAATTTCAGCTCACTGTTAACAGAGCAACGGTGTTTATCCTTTTAGAGTCTCTGCTTTCCTAACTGTAAAAGATAACATACAATCCAAGCTTCCTTGTGGAGTTGAAAATAATGCTCATAAAATATTTAGGATGTAGTAAGCAGTCATTTACAATGTTGAAGTTCAGATGAAGGCATGTGAAAGAGAAGGCAGTTGTATATCAACTGTACTTAAAAAAAATAGTTGTCTGGGGAATTTCCTGGTGATCCAGTGTTCTCCACTTTTCCTGCTGCGGGGCTTCCCTGGTAGCTCAGTGGATAAAGAATCCGCCTGAAATGCAGGAGATCCTGGTTCGATTCCTCGGTTGGGAGGATCCTCTGGAGAAGGGATAGGCTACTCACTCCTGTATTCTTGGGCTTCCTGGTGGCTCAGCTGGTAAAGAATCCACCTGCAACGCGGGAGACCTGGGTTCGATCCCTGGGTTGGGAAGATCCCCTGGAGAAGGGAAAGGCTACCCACTCCAGTATTCTGGCTTGGAGAATTCCATGGACTATACAGTCCAAAGAGTCACAAAGAGTCAGACACGACTGTAAATGCTGTGCATATCTCCTGCTGGGACATGGGTTCAGGTCCTCACTGGAGAACTAGGATCCTGCATGCTGCGTGGACAAAGAAAAATAGTAGTCTGTATTTGTTGTGTTAAGAGCAAAACATGACATTCGCACATATAGACATGTATGTTCTTTGGTTTTGTATTACTTAATAACTTTGTTAAGAGTCAGACTAAATAGATTTTTTAAATAGCTGCAAGAAAATCAATAAAAGATAGCTTTCCTGAGCAGCTCAAAGTACTAGACAACCTTGGTATGAAGGTATTTGATATGCAAGATGGTAGGGAAGTTCAGTGGGCTCTGTGTGTGTGTGTGTGTCTCTGTATGTGTGTGTGTGTGTGTGTGTGAGATAGAGTTTCTGTCTTTGTTGGTTAGATTCTATCATTGGAAGTGCTCAGAGGACCTGGTTTCAGGGCTTCAGTGCGGACATTTCTTGAAACCTGTAGTCATGTTTTACTTTTTTAATCCTCCCACCTAACACACAGCAGGGCACACAGGGAACTATTATGTCTTTTAACATGGTGCTGGTACCTACTAGTTGTGGGACCCCAGGCATGTTCCCAGAATTCTCTGGGGGCACCTCAGTTTCCTCATCTGTAAAATGGGAAAATACTAGTCTCTCATTATCTGCGGTTTCATGGTCGGTCCACTGTTTTAAAATATTGTATATGTATGTATGTATGTATGTATATTTATTTATTTATTTTTGGCTGTGGTGGGATTTTGTTGTGGCACCTGGGCTCTCTAATTGTGGCCCAGGGTCTAGCTGCCCTGAGGGAAGTGGGATCTTAGTTCCCCGGCCAGGGACTGAATCTGCATCCCCTGCATTGTAAGGTGGATTCTTAACCATGGGACCAGCGGGGAAGTCCTCACAGTTTTGGTTATCTGCGGTCAACTGAGGTCCAAAAATATTAAATGGAAAATTCCAGAAATAAACAAATCACAGGTTTAAATTGCAGGCAGTGTCGAGTTTTGGGATGAAGTCTTGCCTTGTCCCACTCTGTCCCCGCCCAGGACGTAAATCATCCCTTTGTCCAGCACATACATGCTGTATGCACCTCCTGCCCATGAGTCACCTAGTGGCCATCTCAGTTATTAGACCGACTGTTGTAGTACCTCGACACTTGTGTTTAGTAGCCCTTATTTTACTCAGTGGGCTTCCGTGGTGACTCAGACGTTAAAAAATCTGTCTGTTATGCAGGAAACCCGGTTCGATCCCTGGGTCAGGAAGATTACTTAATAATGGCTCCAGCACAGGAGAGTAGTGTTGCAGGTGATTCTCTTTGGTGCTTAACTGATGCATTAAACATTATATTGTTATGTATGTATAGGGAAAATATAGTATGCACAGGGTTTGGTACTCTCCTTGGTGCCACTGGAGGCCTTGGAAAGTATCCTCTGTTAATAAGTGGGGAGACTATTCTAGAAAAAGTTGTGTCAAATGCAAGAATGGTAGACATTATACTTACATTGTTGTTATTATAGTATATTATAACTATAAATTATAGTTACCTTGTTGCTATCATTGTATTTATATTGTAATTATCCACCATATTGTTGCTATTGTGTAATTCCTTTCAGTTAATTTTAACAACTGAGACATTTGACATATAATAAAAGGCACAGACCTTAAATTCAGTGAATTTTAACAGGTATAACCACCTTGGGGAAGCAAGATGCCACCACCCCAGGAGTTGTTCTCTCGAACCCTTTCCAATGAATTCCTTGTCACTCAGACTTCTCATACCTTTCATGCAAAAAGTGCACAGCCGAGCCTGAGACCCAGCCTAAGAAAAGTTTCACCAGACAAATTTGAGAGACACTGGCAGGTTGTGGTCAATGAGATTCACTGCCATGAGCCATTAGGATTCGAAAACCAAGAATTTGTTCGAGGGGGAAAGGATTGCTGCGTGGTAGATATACACCCAGACTTTGAACTTTATCGAGACAACGGGAAATATTTGAATCAGAACAGTATTGGCAGAAACAAGTTCAGGATCAGGAACTTTTTTCCTTTCTTTGCTGAACAGTCAGAATGTTCCTTGGAGATTTTTCAGTTTCCTCGTCACAGGCTATGCAGATTAAGTGGGCAATTCTGAGTTTCTGCAATTCAGCAGGCTCATGCGGCTCGTGGCTCCTGGCTCTCGCTCCCGAGGCCGCCCAAGGTCTTGGACCAGCCAAGGGAGTGAGTGCCCCAAGCCAGGCGTGGAAGCTGGAGGCTTTTAAAGGCCATAGCTTCGGCTGTAGACACGTGTTCCTTTGGCGTTCGCTTTGTTGAAAACACATTCCCTGGATAGTTTCTCTTCTGCACAGACCTCTGGGGTTCTCGGGCATGCTGGAGAGCCTCATGGTGTGAAGATCAGCCTGATTTCATCTCTCCTAGGAGAGGCTATGAGCCGATGTGGATGGAAGGCAGTGTGCCTTGCTGTAAGATGGACCTTTTGCTTGAATTATCTGACCAGCTTTTTGGTGACCCAATAAGGTGGACACCGTTAGCATTCCCATTTTATACAGGAAGAAACTGAGGCTTCGAGAAAAATCAGGACCGCACTTAAGGAGACCCAGCTGCTACCAACCTGGGTAACTTGATGATTCTCTTTCCCCTCCCCCATTCACAGTCTGACCTGGGCCTAGAGCAGAAAACCCTTCTCTCCCTTATCCTTTGACCTGATCAATCTTCAAAGCCTGTCTCTCTCTCTTTTAAAAAAGTATTTTTATTTATTTATTGGGCTGCACCAGGTCTTAGCTGTAGCAGGCAAGATCTTTAACCTTCTTTGCAGCCTGAGGGATTTGCAGTTGCAGCACTCCAACTCTGAATTGTAGCATGTGGGATCTAGTTCCCTGACATTGAACCCGGGCCCTCTGCATTGGGAGCATGGAGGCTTAGCCACTGGACCACCAGGAACGTGCCTGTGCCCTTTGCATCTTTCGTGTCTCTAGTATTCACTTGGTGGCTGCAACGTGGCAATCAACAGTGACATTCAGTGGATGAAGGAGAGAGGAATTTGGGTCTGTTGAGGGGAGAGAAGTAGGTACTGTTAAGTGTGTCAGGACAAGGGGAGACTGGAAAATGGAGGAAAGAGAGGTGAGTTCTTGTTCATTGCTGGTAGGCTTGCTGTGGTCTGGAGGCGGTGAGTGCCACATCGTGGGACCCCACCCACCATTGTGGCCCCAAAGGGCTCCCCTCTGGGTTGGATCATGTGTCTCCCAAAAAGATATGGTGGATTCCTCACCTCCAGGAGCTCAGAATGTGACCTTATTTGGAAATAGATTCTTTAGAAAGGCAACCAAATCAAAATGAAGTCATTAGGGTGGGTCTCAATCCAGAACACTAGTGTCTTTATAAGAAAAGAAAAAGAAAATTTTGACACAGATAAACATGTCCAGGAAGATTATGTAATGAGAGATAGAGAGAAGTCAGTTATCTCTAAATGAAGGACAGAAGCTTGCAGAAGATCCTGTCTTCATGGCCCCTCAATAGAAACCAACTCTGCTGACACTTTGATTTTAGACTTCTGGTCTCTGGAGCTATGAGAAGGTCAGTGTCTCATGTTTTACTCTTTAGAGTCCTTCGGACTGCAAGGAGATCAAACCAGTCAATCCTAAAGGAAATCAGCCCTGAATATTCATTGGAAGGACTGATGCTGAAGTTGAAACTGTAATACTTTGGCCACCTGATGTGAAGAACTGACTCATTGGAAAGGACCCTGGTGCTGGGAAAGATTGAAGGCAGGAGGAGAAGGGGATGACAGAGGATGAGATGGTTGGATGGTATCACTGACTCGATGAACATGAGTTTGAGCTAGCTCTGGGAGTTGGTGATGGACAGGGAAGCCTGGCATGCTACAGTCCCTGGGGTTGCAAAGAGTCGGACACAACTGAGTGACTGAACTGAACTGAATGTGGTTTACCCATTTCATCTGTGGTACTTTGTTACAGCACCCTTAGAAAATGGATGCTGGCTCCATCTCTGAAAAGAAGTGGGTTGGAAACCTCAATAGGATTCATGTGATCAGAATCTGGAGTTTACACTCCTATCTCTTTTTTGTGTGGTGTGTTTAAAAAAAGTATATTTGGTTTACAATTTTGTGTTAGTTTCTGCTGTGCCAGTGTGCTAAGTCACTTTAGTCGTGTCTGACTGTTTGCAACTGTATGGACTGTAGCCCCGCTTTTCTGTCCAAGGGATTCTCCGGGCAAGAACACTGGTGGGTTGCCATGTCCTCCTCCAGGGGATCCTCCTGACCCAGGGATTGAACTTGCATCTCTTATGTCTCCTGTATGGGCAGTCGGGTTCTTTACCACTAATGCCACCAGAGAAGGCCAAGTTCTGCTGTACAGCAAAATAAATCAACTATGCATATACATATATCCATGCTTTTTATTTTAAAATTCCTTTTTGTGTGTTTATTTATTTTTTGGCCATGCAGCATGGCATGTGGGATTTTAGTTCCCCAACCAGGGATTGAACCCTTACCCCCTGCATTGGAAGGATGGAGTCTTAACCTCAGGACCACCAGAGAAGTCCCTATTCACTCTTTTTTAGGTTACTTTCTTATATGGGTCATTATAGAGTATTGAGTAGAGTTCCATGTGCTATACAGTAGGTCCTTATTAGTTATCTATTTTATATATAGCAGTGTATGTATGTCAATCCCAATTTCTCAATTTATCCCTCCCCTCACCCTGTAGCCATAAATTTGTTTTCTTCATCTGTGACTCTATTTCTATTCTGTAAATAAGTTCATTTGTACCATTTTTTTAAAAACCCACATATAAACAATATCATACTGCATTTCTCTGACTTACTTCGCCAGTATGCTCTTCTCTAGGTCCATCCAAGCTGCTGCAAATGGCATTATTTTTTTCTTTGTTATGGTGAGTAGTATTCCATTATACTCCTATTATCTATTTATCTATCTATCTAATGTGAGAGATTTTTTTAAAAAAGCATTCAATGAAACAATGCCATTTGCAGCAACATTGATGGACTGGCATGGATTAGCATACTAAATAGAGTCAGACAGACGAAGGCAACTATCATTTACCACTTATACGTGGAATCTAAAAAAATTGTACAAATGAACTTATTTACAAAGCAGAAACAGACTCACAGAGGAAGGGGGTGGAGGGATAAATTAGGAGCTTGGAAGCAACATATATACACTGCTACATATAAAATATTTAAACAACAAGACCCTACTGTGTAGCATAGGGAACTGTATTCAGTATCTTGGAATAACCTATAACAGAAAAGAATTTGAAAACTGACAGTGCCTAACTGAATTACTCAGCTGTAGACTGAGACTAACACGACAGTATAAATCAACTTTGCTAAAAAAAAATCAGTTTGCAATCCAAAAAAAAAAAATTCAAAGTGGTAATTTTTCAGAATATGGGTCAGAGATTGTGTTTTCTCATTTCACCACTACTTTATTAAGTGCTTACTAATTTTAAAAGCTGTGCACTTGGTTCTCTTCAATTTTCCAACTCTACAATCATAGCACCTGAAGATAATGGTGATTTGCTGTCCTTTACCAATAATTACATCGGTTATGGCTGTTCACCCCGTTAGGGCAGGGACTTCCAAAGCCATGTTAAATGACAGATGTGAGTGTGGTCAGCCTAGGCTGGCTTCTAATTGGAGTGAAATGCTTCAATTGTTTTACTGCAGAGGATAATTATATAATTGTTAAGACGCTTGACCTTCCTGTTTTGAGCCTCGCTCAGTAAATGGGAGGCAATCAGGAACTCTTGACCACCTCGTATATCCGGGAGATTCAGATGGCATTTGTTCATTCATGAGGATGGTGGAGCCGATGTGCTAAGCTGTTGAAATAGCCTTTAAACCCCCACCCCGGTATTTCAAGCAGAATGGAGACTTGGTTTGTCGCCTCCTGCCAAGTGGCCACATCCATTCTAGGGCAGCTTTCCATGGAGGGTGGGGTCTCCTGGGCTCCAGACTCTTGAGACCCCCCTGAGTAGGTTTCAGAGCTGCCCTGCACAATGGTGCCTCAGAGGACAGCTGCCTCTGTGAGCAGCACCTATGGGGTTCCTTCATGGTTGTTCCTTGTGCCTGGAGAGAGGCTCCGGGTTTGGGACAGTCCGGTCAAGGTTGGCCAGCAGGTTTTCTAGGCGATGGCACTCTAATTCCCGTGTTGAAACAGGATCTTCGTGTGAAGGTACAGGTGTCAAGACTACCTTGTTCCTTCCTGGAGGAGGAAATGGCAACCCATTCCGGTATTCTTGCCTGGAAAATTCCATGGACAGCAGAGCCTGGCGGGCTAACAGTCCATAGGGCTGCACACAAGTCAGACATGACTGAGTGACTAAATGGCAATAACGACATGCATGTATCATGCTGTTGAATACTTAGCTATCTTTGGTTCAATTATTTTTTCTGTTGTTTACCTTTTCATTTAATGTCATTGTTTTACATTTTAAATGTTTCACACCCCAAAAAAAAAAAAAAAAAAGAAAGACTACCTTGTCCCAGGAATATTAAGAAACAGAAAAGTACCTTTTGGAATCTTGTGTTAAATAGTTGACAATACAAGACAATTTTCAGGAAACACACACACAGCAAAACGAAACTACTGCTGTGGTTATCATGGAGGTGGGCTGCCTTTCTAATCCTGAACCCTGTGTGTATCTCGATGGAGAAATTGTTGTGTAACTTACAGGACAGTGTGTAAGAACTGCAGTCCTCTTGGTGAAAGGGGAGACTGATGTCAGGAACCAAGCCATCTAGAAATGATATGAAAGTCAGAGAGCTTTGGGAAAACTCGAGCTATCCTTAGGTAGGAATGCAAGTTTTCCCTAGATTTTGAAGTGGTTATTTAACACAATTCCTGGTGGCTCAAATGGTAAAAAAATCCCCCTGCGATTCAGGAGACCCAGATTCGATCCCTGAGTCAGAAAGATTTGCCTGGGGAAGGGAACAGCTACCCGCTCCAGTATTCTTGCCTGGAGAATCCCCATGGTCAGAGGAACCTGGCAGGCTACTGTCCATGGGATCCCAAAGAGTTAGACATGACTGAGTGATTAACAATACATTCAACACAGAGCTCGCTTTGTCCCAGATGGGCTGTCTAGCAGCCCATTCACTGTCAACAGTGAATGTGTTAATTTTCTAATCTTCTCCATTGCTTATTTCCTGGTCATCTAATCTTTCACACCAAAGCCTCCTATTTAAAAAAAATTTTTTTTCTTTCTTTCTTTCTTTCTTTCTTTCTTTATTTGGCTGCCCTGGGTCTTAGTTGAATGTTGGATCTTTAGTTACAGTGTGTGGGATCTAGTTCCCCAACCTGGGGATTGACCCCAGGCCCCCTGCATTGGAAACACAGATCCTTAGCCACTGGACTACCAGGGAAGTCCTATGGCCTCTTGAAAATTGTTCTTGAAACATACATATTTACCACCTCAAGGGCAAAAGTCACAGGAAGTCTGATGCTTAGCATTGCGAGGAAAGACTCCTGCAAGGGCCCCATGGTTGGCTTGCCTTGTTTCATGCATTTCCAAGGTAAGATTTGAACTGTTTACTAAAGGAAATTAGCGTAATAAGTCTCCTCTGGCATATATTTCCAGTGTCCAAGTAGAATTGCTGAGATGTTGCTTAAGAGTAACAGAAGGGAGGGTGGGGTGTGTCCTGTCAGCTTAAGGGATTTTTTTTTTTTTTTTTTCAAATCAATGTTTTTGCAATTTGAAAACCTGTTTGCAGTGGGGGTCAAATTGGGCTAGTTTCAGGCATTAAAAAAAAAAAAAGTATTGCAGCCAACCATTTGAAAGACAAAGCTTTTCCCCCTAAGCTTGTTTCAGAATTGGAAACACTGAGATCTTAGCTTTGATGCCACTGAGAGGGGATCGGCTCTCTCTGGGATAGGATTTCTCAGTCTCGGCACTCACAACATTCAAGGTAGGCTAATTCTCTGTGGTGGAGACTATCCTGTTAGGGTATCCTGTTAGGTACCCTCTCAATACCAAGAACATCCCTCCCTCCAGTTGTGACAACCACAGATGTCTCCAGACATCACCAATGTCCCTTTGTGGGGGGCAGACTCACTCCCATTTGAGGACCGCTGGAGAAGGATGATGGAATTGGGGGGGCACCCTGCAGCTGTCTTCTGCTCCTTTTCACGGCAAAATGGAGACCGGAGGCCAGTTGTCCACAGTGTCTGTGTGGAATCAGTGCTCTGGCATCACAGTGATGCCTGCTGACAAAAACCACATTTCCACCCTTGAGGGACCATGAAGTCTATGGAAATGTGATTATAATCTGACACGGATAGGTTTATGGATTTCTTAGGTGCTGTGGGAGGAGGCAAGAAAGACACAGCAGTGGGGAGCAAGAAAAGCAGGTGCCCGTGCCCTTGGAAACCATCCGTTAAACACCTGGTCAGTGACATCGAAGACTAGACAAGCCCTGGACGTGAGTCAAGTTGATTTGGTTCAGCGTGGGTGCTGGGAGCTAGAGAAGCCCTAAACTGATCTGAAGGAAGAGACAGGCAGAGGGACTTCCAGCCTTCTCCCCTGAGCGCATCACACACAGTAGGGCAGAATAAAAAGAAGTCATCTCATATTCACGATGGCAGCTGGCTCTTGGCAACACTGGATTGTCCGACTGTGGCTTCCCCGCTCATTAGCTGTGTGAGCATGGGCAGTGGCTTAACCTCTCTGTGCCTCTCTTCTCATCTGTTAAACGGGGACAACAGTCGTGCCTATGGTTGTTGGGAGGAATGGATGGCTAACCATCAGAGCCGTGCTTGGCACGCAGGAAACACTGTCGGAGTGTTAGGCAGTGCACGGGCACAGGCTCTTCTTTCCCGTGATGCCCTTCGTGGGTAGTCACCTCTTTCTTCACGGTCCTCTTTTCTCTCCTCTGTACACTTTGTGACCTTCCCACCTCCCTCTGCCCTGCCCCCTAACCTTGCTGCTTCTCCTTCTCTCTCACTTTCTCTGGTGCAGTTTGGCCGAAGACCTTTCACACCCAGGCAACGTAGAGATAAGCATAACCTGGATATTTCATGGACTTTAGAATCTTCTGCACAGTCCCCAGTCTTTGTAAAAAAAAAAAATAACCCTGATTTATTTGTGCAGAAGCCCACCCGCGATCAGTTATCCCAGACGGTCTCCACATTCAAATATGAGCTTCACCGAAACACCCCCGGCTGTGTTTAATCACAGCATGTTTCCTTGGGACTGCCTGTCTTTCTGTGACTTTGCCCCTTGCCGGCTGCTAAGACCTCTATCTTCTGACAGTGTCTTGCTTTGTGCATTCTTGTTCTTCTGGTCCAGACGTGGCTTGGTCGCCGGGAGTGGGGCAGTCTCCTCAGCCTCACGGAGCCTCCTTGTCCCCATGCCTGAAGACTCGGCTGTGCTCTTGGGCTGCTTGACACCTTTGAGCTGACCATGAATGGATTTTCAGAGCTTCTCTTGTTTACTTCGCTGCACGCCTCTCTGTGGGCTCTTGTGAAATCGTCGGGAGAGGAGAAGCCAAGTGAAAAACAACCCTGCTTGGTGTCAGGGCTTGAGGATGATGGGGAAAGACTGGATTTGCATTAACTGGTTTGCGCAAGTTACAAGATTTTATCTTTCCTTACTTTTCTTTTTTTTGAAGTGTGTGCTTGTCTGTTTCGGTGGTTCAGAGAGGGGAACCTGGGGAACTTCAGGTCTAAAGGAGGATAAGGACAGGTAACAGATACAGCAGATTAAGGCCTCTGAAGCACCATCTACCAGGCACATGCGCTTCCCTAGAGGCTCAGTGGTAAAGAATCCAGCTGCAGTGCAGGAGACACAGGTTCAGTCCCTGGGTGGGAAAGATCCCCTGGAGAAGGAAATGGCAACCCACTTCAGTATTCTTGCCTGGAAAATCCTGTGAACAGAGGAGCCTAGCCGTTTACAGTTCATGGGGTCACAAAAGACTCAGTGACTAAACAACAACAATAACAACCAGGTACATGATCCTCATAACAACTTTTCATGGACCTAGGATTTGAAGTTAGAGCCTGGCTTCAGAACCTCAGCTTTTCCCTGCTACACACTGCCTTATACAGGAAGGGTCCTTTTGCATTGGGTTTTGAAGGGTGAATAGGAGTTCTATGGAGGGGACCCACCTCATGTACTGACTTTAGCCTCCTGCTCCTCCTAAAGCTGGCCAGGGGCCAATACCTAGAAGCCAGAATTAGATCACTAGGGAGACTAACTTGCCCTGGTTTGCCTAGGACTTTCTTAGTTTTAGTACTAACAGCCCTGTTTCTTGGGAAACCCATCAGTCCCAGGCAAACCAGAACATTTGGTCATCCTAGGTTTCACCCAGCAGTGGATTCCTACGCCAGAGGCCAGAGATCTGTTGGATTCTGACTCATTCCCAACAATGCTCATCTCCCCAAATGCCCCCTCATATCTTCATGCTGGGCTTCTTTCTCAGGACAGTTCCATTTACTGGTCTGGGTGAGAATTAAGTGAGATAATTCTTTCGATAAGCTAAGCAAAGCATCTAGCACATGGTAACCCCTGGGCTTCTAGTCCATGTTGGACGTTGACCTTCCTCTTTGCCTCAAGTGGGAGCTGGCACCCCTGTCCCTTGGAGTGAGCAGGCTTCCTTGTAGCCTAATTCCTCCAGCCTGGCTCTCCCCAAGGACAGAGCTGCATCCCCACAAGAGTGAGGGCTGAGCATAATCACCATCCGCCAGGGAAGCCGTCTGTGTCAAGTGTCAGAGTAAATAGGAAACAGGTTCAGGGCTAGGATTCAGGGCCAAGACAGCTCAAGGTCATCGGAGGCCAGGGAGCTGAGAGCGGGCTGCAACCCAGAGGGTCAAGCAGAGTCAGATGTTGGTTAAGAGTCACTTCTCCTTCCTCGCGCTGCTGCTGTGTCTTTTCCCTCCCCAGTGCTGTTCAGACAGCCAGGCACTCTGCCGGTTTATTGGGGATGTGGGCTCACTGTGGCCTCCATCCTTCAGTCCACCTGGGCTCTGATACGATATCTGGACCAAATGGTGCCATGCAGAATGACCATTTCTCAGGTGCTTACTGTGTTGGGCACAGGGCTATGCTTTTTTCTTCACCACTCCCCCCTCAAACAATGCTCATTTTCATCCCTATTGCCAACAGAGCTGTGCCTCATGTGAGCTTGTCATTGGAGGTAAGGGGAAGGAAGCAGAAAGGGGAGACGTCCTGAAGATAGGAGGCTCGGTATTTTCCGGGGCTCGCTGACTGTTCACACAAAGCATCACACTTTGAGTCTTTTCTCTGTCTTTTGAGAGGTGATGATGTGGAGTGGGCTCCCTTACATTTCAGTTGGAAACTTTTGACACTCTGGGGAAAGAAGCTTGAGGCTGACCAAGCTGATGGGCGATGACATTAACATGTGAACAGGAGCTGTAATCCCAGGGTTGAATCCAGGTTAGACCATGTCTTTGCTCTGTGACCTTGGGACTTACTTAACATCTCTGTTTCTGCTTCTGTAAAATTAGGAGAAGTGATCCTTTTTCTTTGTGAGTTCTTCAGCAGCCTATGCACAGGGCTAAGGATTGCTGTTGTCATTGTTTACATGCTTGGTTGTGTCTGACTTTTTTGACCTCATGAACTGCAGCGTGCCAGGCTTCCCTGTCCTTCACTATCTCCCAGGGTTTGCTCAGACTCATGTCCGTTGAGTCAGTGATGCTATCCAACCATCTCATCCTCTGTTGCTTCCTTCTCTTGTCCTCAATCTTTCCCAACATCAGGGTTTTTTGCAATGAGTCGGCTCTTCACATCAGGTAGCCAAAGTGTTGGAGCTTCAGCTTCAGCATCAGTCCTTCCCGTGAATATTCAGGGTTGATCTGACTCTAAATGTGGGCCAATTATCTGCAACTTGTGCTTCTGAAACCCTCCTCTCTGAGGCACTCTTTATTTGCTTGGGATATTTTTTTTAATTGTGGCACATAATATAAAACCTATTTCATGATGGCTCAGGGATAAAGAACCGCCTGCCAGTGCAAGAGACACAAGAGATCTGGATTCAATCCCTGTATCAGGAAGATTCCCTGGAGGAGGAAATGGCAACCCACTCCAATATTCTTGCCTGGGAAATCCCATGGGCAGAGGAGCCTGGAGGGCTACAGTCCAAGGGGCCACAAAGAGTCAGACATGACTGGGCACACACACACACATTTAACCATATTTAACTGTGCAGCTCAGTGGCTTTAAACATATTCACCTTGTTGTGCAATCCTCACCATCAGCCATCTCCTGAATTTTTCACCTTCCTAAACTGAAATTCTGTCCCCATTAAACTCTACGTGCCCACCCCTCTTGCCCTGGCCCTGGCATCTACCCATTGAGACAGTCTTTGTCTTGATGTATTAAAAATCACACCCGCCACGTATGGTTGTCGAATGGATTTCACAAGACAGTATTTGAAAATTCCCTGATGCAGCGCCCGGCATGGAGCTGGCCTCTGTTACAGTACCCTGGGCTCTAGCTATGGTGGGTTTAAAACCTCCGAAGTCTGCCTGCCTGCAGTGAAGATCATTGTCTAATCTGGGTATAAGCCCAGAGGAGAGGACCAAGGACCTCAGGCTAGGATAGAGACCCGGCTCCATGACCTTGAGGAGGTTTTTCACTTTTAACTTGAGTGCTTACAACTGGCTCCCTCTGCTCAGGTGGCTGGTGACCCAGGTCTTGAGGTTTCTGTTGCCTCCAACCCATTGGTGTGTTTGTTCAGTAAACGTGTGTGGAAGGTGGGCACAGGAGGAAATCTGACCCAGGCCTTGCTTTCTCAGGCCCTGCAGTGGATGTAAATGATGAGGTCTTGGGAGGAGTGAGCTGGAGATGGGGGAAGGGAGAGATTTGTTTCTCTCTTACGTGGTTCACTTCTTAGACTGAACTCCCCTCTTTGGACGAGCACTGTGTTTAATTACCGTGAGAAAACACTTTCACTAGGTTGCCATCCTTGAAAGGAGCTGATTCATAGAATGTTTGGTGAGGATGTTAAATAGCTGACCGGCCTGCATCCTAGATAGCTCATTTGGTAAAGAATCCACCTGCAATGCGGAGGACCTAGGTTCGATCCCTGGATTGGGAATATCCCCTGGAGAAGGGAAAGGCTTCTCCAGTATTCTGGCCTAGAGAATTCCATGGACTATATAGTCCATGGGGTTGCAAAGAGTCGGACACGATTAAATGACTTTCACTTTTACTGGGTCTTAGGAAGTTCAAGTACCTCTGTCCTATGTATTAGCCATGCATGTGTGAGTGCTAAGTCACTTCAGTCATATCTGACTCTTCACTGCCTATGGACTGTAGCCCACCAGGCTCCACTGTCCATGGAATTCTCCAGGCAACAGTACTGGAGTGGGTTGCCAAGCCCTCTTCTAGGGGATCTTCCCGACCCAGGGCTTGAACCTGTGTTTTCTTTCGTCTTCTGAGTTGGCGGGAGGGTTCTTTACCCCTAGCGCCACCAGGAAAGCACTGTACTAGCCGTGGTGTCCTTTAAAAACCCACGTTCACATGTAGCTCCTTCAGGACGCCTTCTCAAATGTAGAGAATTCCATTTCTTTACTCTGGGTCCTGTTTGAGCTCGTAGGGTTTTCCTGTTGACTCTAGGTAGGATTGTTAGAGATTGTTTTTGTTTTTCTTAGATATTTAAAAAGTTTTATTTATTTGGCTGCAGTGGGTCTTTGTTGCTACTCACAGGCTTTCTCTGTTTGAGGTGCACAGGCATCTCATTGTGGTGGTTTGCCTAGTTTCAGATCACAGGCTCTAGGGCACAGGGGCTTCAGGGGTTGTGGCATGTGGTATCTAGATCGTGGATTCAGTAGCTGTTGGCACACGGGCTTATTAATTGCTCCACAGCATGTGGGATCTTCCCTGACCAGGGATCGAACCCATGTCCCCTACATTTGCAGGCAGATTCTTAACCACTGACCCACCAGGGAAGTCTGTTAGAGATTTTAACTTTTGTAATATGATATAAATCCGTAGCATCTTCTGTTGATCAAGGGTTTCTGATTTTTCTAGGACTTGGGCTAGTTGCTTTCCATGCTTATGAGTGTTTAATTTGCTAATCAGTTGCTATGGAGGGAGGGTTAGTCATTACCCCTGTTTTACAGGTGGAGAAACTGAGGCACGAGAATTTGCAGGACCTCACAGAAGGGCAGGTAGAGTTGTTTATTGAACCCAGATCTGCCTGACCTCAGAGTCTGAGCTCTGAGCCCTATTTGGTGGCAGTTCTGTCCTGCTCCCCACTGGACTGGGGGCCCCTTTTCCCCCTGTACGTCATCAGGGCTCAGCTCAAGGCCAGTTGAACTACAGAAGAAGTGTGTGAGGTCTGGCCGGGGTCCTCTGGTTGACACAGTTCCCACGTGTTGTTGAGAAGGTCACAGGCCAAAAGGCAACCATTGGGGATTCATTTGAGGAAATGCAAGGAATTTACTGGAAGGCAGCTTCCCAGGTAGCTCAGTGGTAAAGAATCAGCCTGCCAACGCAGGAAATGCAAGAGATGCATCCCTAGGTCGGAAGATCCCTTGGAGAAGAGCGTGGCAACCCACTCTGGTATTCTTGCCTGGAGAATCCCATGGAGAGAGGAGCCAGGCCGGCAACAGTCCGTGGGTTCGCAAAGAGTTGGACATGACTGAGCACACCGGGGATTGGTGGATATGAAGAATCAGGAAGCCTGAGTTTGAAGACTCTACAATTAAAAATTCCAACTCCGGAGCCAGACTGCCTGGGTTCAACTCCTGGCTCCGTCCACTATGACCTTGATGTGAGGATAATTTTAGGCCTGATGTGGTGAATGAGAGGAAGCAGATTCTCCTGTTACAATGCCTGGCGTACGGCTGCCTACCGTCATTGCTCCCTGAGTTAGTTTTTTTTAATGGTAGTAAAATATTTATAATGAGAATTATATCATTTTAACTATTTTAAGTGTCCATTTCAGTGATGTTAGCTCCATTTACACAGTTGTGCAAGCATCCATCTCTAGAACCTTTTCATCTTCTCCAAACTGAATCTGTGCCCCCATTAATAAACTTCTCACCCCTCCCCCAGCTCCTGGCCCCCATCATCTAAGCTTATGTCTCTATGGCTCTGACTCCGCTTTTTGTCTGTCTTCTTTCACTGAGCATCATGTCCTCAAGGTTCACCCAGGGTGGTGCAGCAGGTGTCAGAACCTCCTTCCTTTTTAAGGCTGAATAATATTCCTTGGCATGAATGGGCCACACTGGGCTGACTTGGTCATCTGTTGATGGTGCTCCTTGGATTTTATTTATTTATTGTTTTTATGTGGACCATTTTAAAAGTCTTTATTGTAATCTATTACAATATTGCTTCTGTTTTTTAAGTTATTCGTTTATTGATTTTTGGCCATGCTGGGTCTTTGGCACTTTACGGGGGCTTTCTCTCTCTGTGGAGAGTCGGTGGAGGAGCTACTTTTCGTTGCAGTGCTCCGGCTTCTCATTGCGGTGGCGTTTCTAGTTGTGGAGCGTGGGCTCTAGGGCTCACGGGCTTCAGCAGTTGCTGCACATGGGCTCAGTAGCTGTGGCTCCCGGGCTCTCGGGCGCGTGGGCTTCAGTGGTTATGGTGCACAAGCTTAGTTGCCTCGCAGCATGTGGAATCTTCCCGTATCATGGATGAAACATGTGACTCCTCCATTGGCAGGCAGATTCTTTACTACGGAGCCACCAGGGAAGCCCTGATAATAATTCTTTGCCTACTTCCTCAGCAGTGGGTTCTTGCAGTGCCCTGTAGTGGTTTGAGGAATTCTCAGTGTTCATTCCAAATCTCACGTTTTAAATGCAGAAACTTCTCTCTGACTTTGCATGCTCGTCTGCTAGGCTGGAAGCATCATGGGGGCAGCAGCCACAGGACATCTGTGGCCTGGCACATGGGCAGCTCCAAATTCCGACAAGTGAATGGTGCTTCACAAGTATGTGCAAGTTGGGAGCTGAGCTGGAGTTGCAAGATGTAGGGTGCACGGACAACCAGAAACTGGGGTGTGACCATAGCGAGGCTTGGGGGAAGGATGTCTCTGAAACTGTAAGTCAGGGATGGACAAGCACAGCCATTTCAGCCCCATCTGCTGTTCTGAATTTCCTCTGTCTTTACTTCCGGTGGGCTTCCCAGATAGCACTAGTGGTAAAGAACCCACCTGCCAATGCAGGAGATGTAAGAGACTCGGGTTCAGTCCCTGGAGGAGGGCATGGCAACCCACTCCAGTATTCTTGCTTGGAGAATCCCCATGGACTGAGGAACCTGGTGGGCTACAGTCCATGGGGTTAGACATGACTGAAGCAACTTAACACACATGCACACCTCTGGTTAGGCTCTAAGGCTGGGGGCACAGAGGGTGATTCTGGTTCTCACCGAAGGATGATCATGGAAATAAATGTCTGGGGATGTTTGTGGTTGTGACAACTGAGGGTGACGAGGTGCTCTTGGCATTTGGTGGGGGGGATCAGGGATGTTGCTCCACATCCTGCAATGCCCACTTCCACCTCCAATCCCAGAGAATGGTCCGGCCCCACATGTCAACCCAAGTTAAGAAACCGCACTCTAAGCCCATAGCGATGGCGTCATCAGTCTGAGAGACTGGTCCAAGTCTGTGACTTGGGAAAGTTACCAGGTGTGAAACTGGCAAGAATAAAGGGAGGGGGTGTTAGCAGGGGTCCTGTCCCTCCTCAGGGATCCAGTATCCCCTCCAGAGCCCTGTTTGCTGCCTCTTGCCCATGGCTGCTCCCTGGATAAGCAGACTGGTCCAGCGACCATGGGGACAGCTTCTGGCTGCATGACCCTCCGCCTTGTAGCTCTCCCTCCGTGGGAGAGGAGACAGCTGTTCCCTGCTTGGGCCTCTTGAGTACATGTGTTTCTGCATGTTTTGGTTCCGAGGGTCAGTGGGTTGTGTGCTTTGCTTTGTCCTCAGTTAACTTAATTTGTTGCTAATAATAAAATCTGGAACTTACCTGGCCCTGAAGCGCCAGGTCATTCATTGAGGAAGCTTGGCACACACATCCTTCTCAAAGGCTGCCTGTGAAAAAGGTAGAGGATGGAGTGAAACTCTTCTCGGGGACAGAAGGGTTGGCAGGATCAGCTCCTGAAAGTGGAATTCAGCATATTTCTAAACAAAGAAACAACTTGATCCCAAAGGGGTCAATTATTCTAGAATTACCTGGTTGTTTCAAGGGCAGTTTGATGAAAGTTTCTGGACGGGGGACCTTGGGACACAAAATATAAGGCAGCATCAGAGGGGAAAAAAATCACCTCAGTACTTTAATATAGTATTTTTTCTTTCTTTTAAAAAAATGTTATTGATGTGTAGTTGATTATAATACTATATTAAGTTACTGGTGTGCTAGGAAAGATTGAAGGCAGGAGGAGAAGGGGACGACAGAGGATGAGATGGTTGAATAGCATCACTGACTCAATGGACTTGAGTTTGAGCAAGCTCTGGGGGATGATGTAGGACAGGGAAGCCTGGTGTGCTGCAGTTTGTGGGGTTCCAAAGAGTCAGACATAACTGAGCAACTGAACAACAACAAATGGTGTACAATATCATAATTCACATTTTTAAAAAGTTATACTTCATTTAGAGTCATTGTAAAATATTAGCTATATTTCCCATGATATATATGTGTGAGTGTTAGTCACTCAGTCATGTCCAACTCTTTGTAAACCCATGGACTGTAGCCTGCCAGGCTCCTCTGTCCATGGGATGCCATGCCCTTCTCCAGGGGATCTTCCTGACCGAGGAATCGAACCCAGGTCTCCTGCATTGCAGCCATATTCTTTACTGTTTGAACTACCAGGGAAGACTTGATACATAAGATATCTTTGTATCTTAATTTAAAGGTGGTTTTTTTTTTTTTTTTGGCCACAGTACTTGGCCTTTGGGATCTTAGTTTCTCAACTAGGATTCAAACTGGGGCCCAAGCAGTGAAAGCGTGGAGTCCTCACTACTGGACTGCCAGAGAATTCTCCTTGTATCTTATTTTATACACAATACTTTGTACCTCTTAATCCCCTCTCCTTGTGTTGTCCCTTCTCTTTCCCGCCATTCAATCTGTTTTTAATATTTATTTATATTTGGCTGCATCAGGTCTTAGTTATGTGAGATCTTCGATGCAGTGTGCGGGCTTCTCTCTAGTTGCAGATCTCGGGCTCCAGAGTGCGTGGGCTCTGTAGTTTGTGGCACACGTGCGTGCTACGTAACTGCAGTCATGTCTGACTCTTTGAGACCCTATTGACTGTAGCCCATCATAATCCACTGTCCATGGGATTCTCCATACAAGAATACTGGAGTGGGTTGCCATGCCTTCGTCCAGGGGATGTTCCCAACCCAGGGATCAGACCTGCATCTCTTAAGTCTCTTGCATTGGCAGGTGGATTCTTTATCACTTTATCACTAGCGCTTTCCTGGGAAGCCCGTAGTTTGTGACAGGCAGGCTTAATTGCCCCGAGGCATGTAGGATCTTAGTTCTTTAACCTGGGATTGAATCCATGCCCTCTGCATTGAAAGGTGGATTCTTAACCACTGGGCTGCCAGAGAAGTCCCCGTTGAACCTATTTTTTTTTAGTGAGTATCATATATACAATTGTTAAGACCATTTTAAAGAAATTTACAAGGAAAAGTAAGGCCTTTCATGTCCACTCTCTCCCCAGAGGCAACCACCAGTCTGAGCTTCTTGTTCACCCCAGAAAGGAATTGGATGTGTACACGTGTGTGAACATCACACACACCTGCCTGCCCGTCTTTGACACAAAGACACTTTCTCTGTTGCTCTGTGCCTTGGCTGTCTCCCTTAATAGCATTTCCTGAAAGTCATCTGAATCTTTTTCTTATGTGCCCACGGTCATTGGTAACATACTTATCAAACTCACAATCAATGGACATTTCCAGATCTTTGTTATTATCAATGGTGAAGCTGCTGAGTGTCCTCATCCTTGAAAGGCACAGGATTTTAAAAACATTTTAAATTGAAGTGCAGTTGATTTACAATATTGTGTCAAGCTCTGCTGTATAACACAGTGACTCAGTTATATACAGATATTCCTGTTTTAAAAAGGTATTATTTTCCATGATGGTTTATCACAGGATATTGAATATAGTTCCCTGTGCTGTACAGTAGGGCCTTGTCCATATCAGTTTTTGTCTGCTCATCCCACACTTCCAGTCCTTCCCTCCCCCATGGCAACCGCAAGTCTGTTCTCCGTGTCTGTGAGTCTGCTTCTGTTTTGTAGATAGGTTTGTTTGTGCCATATTTTAGATCCCACATATACATGATATCATATGGTATTTGTCTTTCTCTTTCTGACTTACTTCACTTGGTATGACCATCTCTAGGTCCAGCCCTGTTGCTGCAAATGGCATCCTTTTTCATGGCTGAGTAATATTCCACTGTCTAGCTGTACCACACCTTCTTTATCCGTTTCTCTGTTGATGGACATTTAGGTTGTGAGCTGGCTATTGTAAATAGTGCTGCAGTGAACACGGGTGTGTGTATCTTTTTGAATTAATTTTGTCCAGGTACACGTGAGAGGTGTAGGGTTTTGTTTGGGACTGCTCACAGCATCCCAAGCCCTTGCTCTTAGACTGGAGGAGTGCAAGGGAAGTTGTATTCAAAGCAGAGGGTTAGGACTTCCGAGGTATCTTAACCTGGAGTTATTCCTTTTTATCTTCAAATCCACATGGCTCTTTCATGGCATCAAATATATGACTTCTGCAGAGTCAACGTTTGCATGCATTTAAGAGTGGAAGCCGGAGATGCTGAATGCATGCCCGGCCTCTGCACACATCTCGGGTGAGGTGTGTTGCACACTCATTGCTCTCCGCAAGGTGTGCTTGGAGAATTAAGCCTTAACTATGAAAGCCATCGGAAAAGGCAATGGCACCCCACTCCAGTACTTTTGCCTGGAAAATCCCTTGGACGGAGGAGCCTGGTAGGCTGCAGTCCATGGGGTCGCTAAGAGTCAGACATGACCGAGCGACTTCACTTTCACTTTTCACTTTCATGTATTGGAGAAGGAAATGGCAACCCACTCCAGTGTTCTTGCCTGGAGAATCCCAGGGATGGGGGAGCCTGGTGGGCTGCCGTCTATGGGGTCGCACAGAGTTGGACACAACTGAAGCGGCTTAGCAGCAGGAGCAGCAACACAATTTAAGGGACCAAACTGAGCACACTGCAGATTTTTTTAAATTTTATTTTTGTTCGTTTATTTTGGTTGGGTGGGTCTTCACTGGCGTGTGTGACCTACTCTGTAGTTGTGGTGCACGGGCTTCTCATTGCAGTGGTTTTTCTTGTTGTGGAGCACAGGCTCTAGGGCACTCGGGTTTCAGTAGTTGGGGCATGTGGGCTCAGTAGCTGTGGCTCCCAGACGCTAGACACAGGCTCAGTAGTTGTGGTACACAGGCTTAGCTGCTCTGGGAAATGTGGGATCTTCCTGGATCAAGGATAGAAACTGTTACTCCTGCATTGGCTGGCGGACTCAACCACTGGACCACCAGAGAAGTCCACATTGCAGGTTTTGAGTTTGCTTCTGTGCCATCTTGTCTCCAAGAAACACTCAAGGAGCTGGACTCTGAAAACTGCATCCAGCTGACACAAAACGCGAGCACGCACCTCAGACATCCACCAGCTCCCTTGTTGCCCTTCTTGGGTTATGAGCCACCACTGTCCGCATCTGCGGTTCTGACTTGAAATCCAATTTCAGACAACCCTCCGTCTTTTTACCATCACTCATTGGCCGCCTGATGTGAAGAGCTGACTCACTGGAAAAGACTCTGATAAAGGGAAAGATTGAAGGCAGGAGGAGAAAGGGGCGACAGAGGATGAGATGGTTGGATGGCATCACTGACTCAGTACACATGAGTTTGAGCAAACCCTGGGAGATGGTGAAGGACAGGGAAGCCTGGTGTGCTGCAGGCCACAGGATCACAAAAAGTTGGACACAACTTAGCAACTGAACAACAACCCAGGCTACAAACCTCCAGCACCCACTTCTGCACAAGTAAACTTCAGGCCCTTTCAAAGTTAAGTGTCTTGTATCTTGCTGTGGTTGCGTATTTCTTTGCTTTTTTAAAAAAGATTTATTGGTTTATTTTTGGCTCTGCTGGGTCTTCAATGCTGTGTGAAGATCCTGGGCTCTAGGGCACGCACAGGCTCAGTAGTTGCAGTTCGTGATCTCTACAGAGAGGGCTCAGTAACTGTGGTGCATGGGCTTGGTTTTTCCCCTGCATGTGGGATCTTCCCGGACCAGGGATCAAACTCACGTCCCGTGCATTGGTAGACGGATTCTTAATCACTAGACCACCAGGGAAGCCTGGTTGTGTATTTCTTAACATGTGTAAAACTGTTACTCTTTAAAAAAAAAATTAGATTCCTGTTTTATTATCTGCCACTGAGGAAGTCCTTGCCCACTGTGGTGCTAACCTGATTTTCCCCATAAGTGTGGTGATTTTTAGGAATGCTTGTGTCGCTCTGGCACAGAAAGGGCTATCCTTCACTTCTCAGATAGTAGTAACAACGAGTCACAATGTGGCATTGCCCCACGGCCCAGCCCATGGCCGGGGAGACCTCACTTTTGTCACCTCCAGGTCTGTGACTGTGGGCTGGCAGAACACTAGCCCATATGGGGACATCATTAGGAGCAGCAGCTGCTGTTTCTGCAGTTTCATCTGAGCAGGGCTCTGGGGTCTGGCAGTGAATTCGGAAATGCAAAGTGCCTGCTCTCCTAGAGCCCACACTCCCGTGGGCCTGGTGGTAGTAAACACATCCACGGAGAGATGGACACGGTATTATAATTTCAGGTGGCAGTAAGTCCTGGAAGCAATTATGTTGGGGTGACAAGATGGGGTGAGCTGAGAGGGTCTTCTTTAGAATAAATAGGTCGGGGAAACAGAACCTCTTTATTCTTTAGAATAAAGGGGTCTGAGGCTAACGTATGAGCTTTAGACCAGGAAGAGGAAGGGGAAGCTGTCATGGGAGCCCTGGGGAGCAGAGTGAATTCTAGGTGCTCAGAACAGCATGTGCAAAGGCCCTGAGGTTGCCTGGGGATTTTGAAGGAATATATTTTCTTTTTTTGTCTGTGCTGGGCAGCTTGTAGGATCTTAGTTCCCTGACCAGGGATTGAACTTGGACCCTTGGTGGTGAAAAGTGCAGAGTTCCAACCATTGGACCAACCAGGGAATTCCCTGGAACAGGTTTTTATGGCTTCGTTTTTCTGTGCCGTGACTGAGGCACGGAATGGACCTCATAGCAACTCTATAAAGTGAGTGCCTAGGGATCTTCCATTTTATCAGTTCGAAAGGGGAAACCAAAGCTTGGAGAGGCTGAGACACTTACCCACGAGCTTGGAGCCTGGGAGCCACAGAACCTACCTTGGATCTTACTCGATGGCATAGTTTCTAACCACTGGCATGCCGTGGCCTAAATATTGATAGAATCCCAAGTGGGATGTAAGGACCATTTGCCTCCCTTCCCTCTGCTAGACCACCCTCCCTCAGCTTGGCAGCTGCCTCCGCTGCCTTGCTCTTGGAGGGCTGGCTGCCTCTGGCACCAGTGGGCCAGCATATATCTTACCCCCCACCCCCACCACTTCCACGGCTCTGACCTTTGGTTTTTCATACATGTGAGACTTGTCTTCCAAACCTGGTCAAGGTTATGATGTTTGTGAATATGCATACGTGTGTGTGTGTGTGTGTGTGTGTGTGTGTGTGAGACCCCCTAATTTGAATACAAAGTTTCTATTTGGATATCTGCTGTTTAATTTTCCAAGGTCCCCCCCGCCCCCGACAAAAGGAAAAATGCATTACGTTTTATCTTTCTATCCTGTGGAACCCTGTGAATAATGGGCAACTGGGGATGAGGATTGCCAAGGAAACAGCTAGGAAGGAAATTCAGGGTGTGTTGCGGGGGGGATGTCTATTTGAGCCCAAAAGTGCACTTTTGATCTTCAGATTTCAAAGTGGGAACGTCAGGGTGAGGCGGGAGCAGGGGTGAGAAGTAAACCCAAGAACGTCCAGTGCCAAGTTCTTCCTGGCAGCTACATTAGCTTCACGTGGCCCAGGATCAGCAATGTCTCAGAGGTGGGGTGCGTTGTCTTTTTCTTAGATCAGTCCCAAGAAGCAAAAGTTTGTGAGCCAAACACGGTGGGGTTTTCTAGGGAGTGTAAGGGCAGGAAGAAGGTGGAGGCAGGTCTTCATCATAAATCCTTTTCCACGTTCAAGACCCAACTCCTTGCCACGCTCTTTTCCCTTAGCAGAGGGTGAGGACCCATAACTGGTAGACCTGTGCTTTAGTTCAGCTTTGATCCTCTGCGTGAGAATTCCTTTCTTTCCAAGCTCCAAGCCCCCCATCCAGATTTCTTTTGGTATCTATGTTTGTACGTGAAGGGTCTAGGCTATACCTCTTGTGTTGGGTCAGATGTGTCTTAGTTTGAGCCCGAAGTTGCTCGTGGCCCAAATTCTCAACCTTTCCCGGCGTTCCATAATCACAGGCCTTGGGGAGGAATGCATCCCATTGCCCTCCAATTATGGTTTCCTTAGGAGGCTATTAAATCTTGATTTCTGAGAGGAAAATTGGGCATCCCATGTTTTCCCTTTCAAGCCCTAGTGTTCTGCTACTGTGGGTGAGCCCTTCTAGAAACTTCCAAGTGGTTTCAGAGGCCATCAAGATATCCCTGGGAAGTGCAGTTATTTTATGATGGAGCTGGGCTTTAGACAGAGCATAGGGAGTGTTTTGTTTTGTTTTAATTTTTATTGGAGTGTAGTTGCTTTACAACGGTGTGTTAGTTTCTGCTGTACAGCACAGTGAATCGGCTATACATTTCCATATATCCCCTCTTTTTTTAAATTTCCTTCCCATGTAGGTCACCCAGAGCAATGAGTAGAGATCTCTGTGCTATACAGTAGGTTCTCATTAGTGATCTATTTTATACCTAGTATCTGCAACTCCAATACGTTGGCCACCTGATATGAAGAGCTGACTCATTGGGAAAGACCCTGATGCTGGGAAAGATTGAAGGCAAAAGGAGAAAGGGGCGGCAGAGGATGAGATGGGTAAATAGCGTCACCAACTCAGTGAACCTGAATTTGAGCAAACTGGCAGATAGCGGAGAGCAGAGGAGCCTGGCATGCTGCAGTCCACGGGGTCCCAAAAAGTCAGACGTGAGTTAGGGATTGAATAATAACAACATAATAACAATACAGTATCAATAATGTATATATGTCAGTCCCAATTTTCCAATTCATTCCACTCTCCCCTTCCCCACTTGATGCTCATATGTTTGTTCTCTACGTCTGGGTCTCTATTTCTGCTTTGTAAATAGATTCTCTGCACCATTTTTTAGATTCCACATATATGTGTTAATATACAGTATTTGTTTTTCTCCTAATGACTTACTTCATTCTGTATGACAGTCTCTAGGTCCATCCATGTCTCTGCAAATGGCACAATTTCTTTTCTTTTTTTTTGGTGGCTGAGTAATATTTTATTCAGAGCCCTGGACAATTCTTTTAGGCTATTTCCTTTGGAGGAAGAGGTCAGTGTGGGGTTGATGGGTATGTGCAGACACTATGGGTTTGGATCCGGATGGACATGTAGAGGTGTTCAGCTGGGACCTTTCTGAGTTCGGCTGTGGGGCTCCTGGAGGGCAGAGACAGCCCATTCCTTGCTGCCTCCCATGCCTGGCCTGGGGCTGCCTGAAGAGCAGGTATGTATGCACTGCATTTGTTAAATTGGATGGAGCACAGTGACAAGCTGGATTTGCAGGGTCAACTATCAGTCCAGATCAACAGTGATACTAAGTCCCAATCTGTCCCTCCCCTCATACCTGGCAGATTTGAGGAGCAACATGCAAAGGTGATGATGAACACACTTTCCCCAAGAACACCTCAAGGGGGAGGAAACAAATGTTCTGGGGGCTTTAAATTTGATCACTTATGGGACCTCCCTGGTGGCCCAGTTACTAAGACGCTGGGCTCTCAATGCAGGGGGCCCGGGTTCGAGCCCAAACCCCATAACTCAGAGTTTCAGTGCCAAAACTAAAGATCCTTTGTGACACAACTGAGACCCAATCACATAAATAAATAAACAATAAAAAATTTGGGTACTTACTTAATCCATCCAATGCCCCTTCTCCATCCCATGTCGGAGATTGTTATAGCTATTTTATGAAGCAGACTGAGTGATCAGATACCTGAAATTGTTGCTGAATTGTGGCTAGTGCTGATGACACCTTTGAAAACCCTCCAAGGGTCCAGGTGCTGTGCCAAGCACACTTCATATATTATCTTGACTGATGCTCAAGAGAGCCCAAGGTACCATGACTGTTCTTGTGTATGCATGGTGGAACCAAAGCACAGAAAATAGAGTCACGTGACCAGGAAGTGGCTGCTTCCACTCCAAACCCAGGTCTGCCTGACTCCATGATTCGCTGTGCTCCACATGCAGGGTGATGTGAAGCTGTAGATCCCAGGTCTGATGGGAGAGCCTCGAGAGACCAGATTGAGACAATCTGAGCACATCACACCTTCCCCATCCCAGGCCTGGAGGTTGAGGGACCAGGGTGCTTGGTGAACAGTCCGTCTCTCTATCAGCTTGATCACATGACAAAGATGGAGAAGGGAGAACTGGGAGGACTAAGGCAAGGCAGAAGGCTCAGCCAGAAGGTGGAATTTGGCTCTCTGGCTGTTCAGTGCAAGAAAGAAAACACTTTAGCTTTTGCAGAATAATCTGAGGAAATTAACAGGTTAGGTGTGTTCCAGCCCTGCTGTGAATTTGCTTAGAGTATCAGCACAGTTTGTTACAAAATGTTCTTGATTTGTAACTAAACGTTCTTGTGCTGGTGCACTGATTTCTGTCTGTCTCCCCAGGAGGCAGTGGAACTGGGTGTGTTCTGTTCACAGTCTTGTGTTCAGAGCTCTGATGCTGCCTGCCACTCTGTAGGAGCTCAGAGCTGTTGATCCAGGGACCTAGAAGGAAGATGGTGATAGGTTTGGCAACACGGTGGGTGTTGCTGCCTAGTTAACTTTTTAATTAAGAAACTAAGAATTCGTAGTCAGAGAGCCTGTCTGTAAAGGTCAAAGGGTTTTCTAGGACATCTCCATGGTACGGAAAACAATCTACCTGTGAGTAAATACTGGCTGGAGAGTGAGGGTGTGGCTGCTGTTGATCCTGGTGGGGAAAGAAAATTCCTTCATAGTCCTGTATGCATATAAAAGAGACTTCTTATCAATGAGCTTTCTCCCCAAAAGGGGACTTCGTTTGAGAGCGGAAATGCGACTCATCTTTCTTCGAATGTTCTTAGAAGTACCTTGCATCCAGTTGGATGGACAAGCATTATGCTGTTGTTTTTCAGTTGATTAGTCGTGTCCAACTCTTTGTGACCCCATGGACTGCAGCATGCCAGGCTTCCCTGTCCATCACCATCTCCTGGAGTTTGCTCAAACTCCCATCCACTGAGTCGGACAAGCATTTACACAGCTTTAATTTCCTTCAAGCATTTCTCCCAGGAGTGTGCAGGGGCTTGGCAGCATAAACAGAAGCAGAGTCAGGAAGTTCCAGGTGTATAAGGTGTTTACTCAGGTAGACGGAGGGCTGCAAAGTGATCCAAAGAGCCAGTAAAGTCTGAGGGTCCAATGGCAAAGGGACAAACACATTCTTTTCATAAGTCAAAATAAACATGGGCAGGAAATGGGTGCCCCCCAATCCGCATTGGAGAGGTCCATCTTTTTCTAATAGAAGAGCTGTGTCTGAAGTGTACACACGGGGTTGTCCCAGGAATACCTGCTGGGCTCCTGGAATGGGACACGCCACATGGAGCTTCTAGATGGAAAAAATAAAGCAGCCAGTCTGGCTTCAAGAACCAACTCAATAAGGAAATGAGTCGAGTGTTGTGTCTCTTTGGTCACGATGGAATTTAAAATAGGTGTTTTTTCATTCTGACGAATGATTCCATTTCTCGGTGTCTCCAGAGAAAGGCAGTACGTTCTCCTGTTTACTCTTGTCCCTTAGGAGCTGAGGATATTTTCTCTCTTCCCTGTCACTCTGCTTAGACTCTGCCAGCCCGTGGGTGTAGCAGCTCCCGGGAAACTGGCTTCTGGTGACCTGTACATTATTCAAGACCACCATGTTCTTGTTACTGGGAAGCCATCAGTCATATGAATGGACCTTTTTATGGTTGAGACTGCCCCCGGGGAAACCCTCCTTGCAATTCAGACCTTCCACAGTGACAGATTTCAGACTGTGACATTTCTCATTCCTTCTCTGTTGCCCCCATGGATGCTATGGTTCTCTCTCTCACTTCTCCCCACTAGAAAATGGTTATACAAGATCCCAATGCTGGGAAAGATTAAGGGCAAGAGGAAAAGGGGGCGACAGAGGATGAGATGGTTGGATGGCATCACTGCCTCAATGGACATGAGTTTGAGCAAACTTGGGGAGATAGTGAAGGACAGGGAAGCCTGGCGTGCTGCAGTCCATGGGGTCAAAAAGAGTTGGACATGACTTACGACTGAACAACAGCAACAATTAACACAACATTGTAAATTAATTCTACTTTGATTTTTTTAAAAAAGAAAGAAAATGGTTATACCGAATCCCCAAAAGGACACAGAAAATGTAAATATGTGGGCAAATATCAACGAGAAAAATATGCATGGAATTCAAGGCAGCAGGCATTATCAAAGAAAGGAGAGAGGTTTTACATTAAGTGAAGGGACCATCTTTAAATGAGGGTCAGGAGGTATGCATAGAACCAACTTCAGAGAACAAATTGCCGGAAATAAGAGAATTAAGAAACCTCAGGGGAGATACAAACAGAGCCTTGATCATGTAGATAAACTTCAATTAAGCAACAAGGAGTTCGAATAATATGGTTAATAAGATCATGGTAACAGATATGGGCTGGACTTTGTCTTCTGCAAACAATACACATTTTAAAGTGCTCTTGGAATATTTAGAAAAACTAATCATCTGTTAAATCTCAAGGGGAAAAACAAACAAACAAACAATACTTTCCAAAAAGCAGACATTGAACTGCCTAATCTCTGGCCGTAAGTAAACGTAACTGGAAATTAATTTTTAAAAGCTTAACCAAACAAACATTCGAGACAAACTCCTACCATGTGATAATTAAAAACAATACATAACTCTTAACTTTGGTCAAAGGCAGAACTCAACACTGCAAGGATAGATGTTTTAGAAGACAGGGGAGATGTGAACACAGACTTAAATGATTAAGTAGAGAAATCAGAGAAATGAGACAATGAATAATGAAACAAATCGACACAGGAGGAAGGAAATAATAAATTAGTGGGGACTCACTGATTAGAAAACAAACAGAACTGACAATTTCAAAACTGGATCTTTTAGAGCTGCAATATGCAGTAGGGTAGCCATTAGCTACAGCAAAATCAATTGTTTCTCAGTCACATCAGTTGGTTTCCAGCACTAGGTGGCCGGCCACACATGACTAGCAGTAGTACTGTTAGTTGCTTAGTCATGTCTGACTCTTTGTGACTCCATAGACTGTAGCTGGCCAGGCTCCTCTGTCCACGGAATTCTCTAGGCAAGAGTACTGGAGTGGACTGCCATTCCCTTCTCCAGGGGATCGCCCTGATCCAGTAATCCAAACTGTGGCTCCTGCATTGCAGGCCGATTCTTTATCTCAGGCACCAGGGAAGCCCCTGCTGCTGCTGCTAAGTCACTTCAGTCATGTCCGACTCTGTGCGTCCCCATAGACAGCAGCCCACCAGGCTCCCCCATCCCTAGGATTCTCCAGGCAAGAACACTGGAGTCGGTTGCCATTTCCTTCATCAATGCAGGAAAGTGAAAAGTGAAAGTGAAGTCGCTCAGTCGTCTGCGACTCTTAGTGACCCCATGGACTGCAGCCTACCAGGCTCCTCCGTCCATGGATTTTCCAGGCGAGAGTACTGGAGTGGGGTGCCATTGCCTTCCCTAGTGACTACCAAATTCCACAGTACAGATACAGATCTTTTCTGTCAATGCAAACTGTTTATTCGGCAGTGCTATCTTAGCAGGAAGACTATAGTGTAACTAAGGGAAAAAATATGTGGAAAGAGTAAGTATATATTAATAAAATACAGAACATCGAAATGTAACAAAACCCACGAAAAGATTATAAAGCCAGCTCTGGTAATAAATAACTTGCAAAATATTATTAAAATAACCATTTACTAGTTTAAGTGCTCATCTTCTTTAGGTTAAGTTTTTAGTTTAGATGATAATTTGTGTCTGACTCTTTTGTGACCCCATGGGATTTCCCAGGCAAGATTACTGGAGTGGGTTGCCATTTCCTTTTCCAGGGGATCTTCCCAATGCAGGGATTGAACCCGTGTCTCCTGCATGGCAGAGAAATTCTTTACCACTGAGCCACCAGGAATTTAAGTTAGTCATTTCCTTTCATAAGAAATTAAAGTTCTGAATTTGCCCCTCAGAACAGCTATGCCTGAATCTCATAAGTTGTGCTCTTTTGTTGTTAATTTCTAAATAGCCTGTAAAAGTTACATTGACTCAAGAAGCAGTAGGCTAAAACTCAGTAACTTTTAAAAAGTCATTGCTACAGTTAATTGCTTAAAATGTGTATGGATTACATATATACAAGAGGGAAATTTTCCAAAATACCCATAACAAACAAGGCACTTTAACAAGAGTAGTTTTAAGGAGCAGGTGGGGGAGGGCTTGGTTTGAGGTGCGACTTAGCAATGGTAGACACAGTCAATCATGTGCAGAAGCCCTGACATCCTGGACTCACACTGCAGATCCAGATGGTCCAAGTCTGAGTACCTACCTAGCTTCTTTTCTTAGTTCTTCTTGTGAGTCTTGTGCACCTGCCCAAGGTGGAGACTTGGGAGTCATCCATGTTGATAAGCCTGATAATCCCACCTCCCCTGAGGCCTTCAGAAGTCAGCCTCTTTCTCCCTGTTCCTTCTTGTCTTCTTTATCCAGCTACCAGAGAGCCAGAATATTGACCCTGAATGTGGATCTGAAAGTGAAAGTCACTCAACCCCACAGACTAGTCCTCCAAGCTCCGCTGTCCATGGGATTCTCCAGGCAAGAACACTGGAGTGGGGAGCCATTCCCTTCTCCAGGGAATCTTCCTGACCCAGGGATCGAACCCAGGTCTCCTGCATTGGCAGGCAGATTCTTCTTTACCATCTGAGCCACCGGGGAAGCCCGAATGTGCATCTGGTGGTACCTTTTTCTGGCTGAAGCCCTTCTTTGGCTCCTCCTATGATGCAAAGTCCAAGCCCCTCAGCTCCCTAACCGTCCTGTCTGGCCCGATGTCCCACACCTTTTCCTCTGTACTTTGCCCTTCATCCGCTCTGAACTCTTTATACTTAAATGCAGCCCTGACGATTCACACATTTGCATGTATTGTCCCTCTCCTGCTGGAATAAAACCAATCACCTGATTGCCTCCACTTTTTTTTTCTCCCCTGTGAGTTTTACTGTGGACCTTCTGTGTGTGCATGGCACTGGGATGCAGTAATTCAACAGATGCAGTAATAAACCTCCCCTTCTCAGGCCTTTCTTGGTGTCTTAGAAGGTAAAGAGTCTGCTTGCAGTGCAGGAGGCCCAGGTTTGATCCCTGGGTTGGAAAGATCCCCTGGAGAAGGGAATGGCAACCACTCCAGTATCCTTGCCTGGAGAATCCCATGGACAGAGGAGGCTGGTGGGCTACAGTCCACAGAGTCCCAAAGACTAACACTTTCACTTTTTTCACTTTCTCGTGGCTTGCTTGTCTCTTGTGCATCCTAGGAGAGAAAAGATAATGTCTCCATCCCTTTCTGCAACCCAGTGCCAGGAAGGGCCCAAATCCAGGTGGGCCAGAGTAAGAAACACCATGGATTAAACCCGCAGTGTATCCATGGTGCCGCACCCTGGTCCTAGTCTCCCTGAGACCAGGGTTCCAACTGGCCCTGCTGCTTGCTAGCTGAACTGGCATTTAGCACAGCAGCCCTTATGTGCTTCAGTGTCTCCATCTATAACTGTGGTGGTTGTTTGAATAATAGTGTTAATAAAAGCTTATTAACTGATATAGGTTGCATGTTGTATTCAGCAAACGGAACATACATCTTAAAGTGTATTCACGTGGAATGGGGTGGGGGTGGGGGGACGTTAGAGAATGGCCATCCACGCTTGGGTCTACAGGAATATCAAGCAAAGGTGTGCTGCGTGCTTAGTTGCTCAGTCATATCTGACCCTTTGCGACCCCATGAGCTGTAGCCTGCCAGCCTTCCATTCCTCTGTCCATGGAATTCTCGACAAGAATACTCCAGTGGGTTGCCATGCCCTCCTCCAGGGGATCTTTCCAACCCAGGGGTCGAACCCAGGTCTCCCGCGTTGCAGGAGGATTCTGAGCCACCGGGGAAGCCTAAGCAAGCATAGGTGGGCATCTTCAAATATGGGAGCGAGAGGAAACATTGGTTGGAGGGCACTCCGAAAACAAACCTTGTAAGTTTTCTTAGGAATGTAATTTATGAGCATGGTGTTCGGTATTCTGGGCGAGTGGAGGGTAGAAATCTCGAGAGTAGGGTCCGAGAAGAGTGCGGACTCTCCTTGCCACACCCCCTAGTCCCCAATTTGGCAGATTTTGCTGTTGGACCCTGGCGAGCCGATGCCCCTCTCTGGGCCCCTCCCGAGTGAGGCCTGGGGCCAGGGCCCCCCTCGGCCATCCCGGGCGCTGCCTGCCACGCGGTGACCCGATCTCCTCCCGGGCACACGCCCAGTTCCGCGCGCGGCACAAGCCACCCGGTGGCCGCTCGAGGCGGTCCGCACACTCGGTTTCTCCTTTTCTTTAATTTCTTCCAAACTTCCATCCTCTGTGGGCCTGCTCCGCAAGGTTTGAACCCTCGAAAGGGGCCCCCTCCTGGGGCCCCCGGCGCGGACCGCCCGGCGGCGGTCACAGCCAGAGCGCCAGTCGGGCGAGCCGAGCCCCGCGCGCCCGAGGGGCGGGGCCAGAGCCCCAGCAGCACGCCCGCCCATTGGCTGAGCGCGAGGGCGGCGCTGCGGCTGCCGCCACCGCCCGGCCCGGATTCCACGGAGCGGAGCGCACCTCGGGCTTTGTGCTTCTCTGCTACAGCCAGCTTGCGGGGGGCGGGGCTTCTCCCACCGTGGGTCCGCCCCTCATGAACACACACACACACACACACACACACACACACAGACACACACACACACATAGAGATGTTTGGAATCAACCAATCTTGAGGCTGCCGTAGCGGGGAGCCACGCCCCCCCACCCCCCCACCCCCGCCTGCCCCTTGAGGGTCCGCCTTCTTCTTCAACCGCCGTATTTCTGCGAAGAGCTCCGCCACTCGATTCCAAACACATCTAGGAAGATATTCGCGCGGGCGGGGGCGGCATCGTCGGAGGAGGAAAGTGGGGTGGGGTGGAGGGGGGAAGCTTCTTTGCTTCAAGAACGCGACGCTTCTCAAGGAGCGCAGACCCGAAAGGGCGTCTGGACAGTTGACCACCTATCTGTCAAAAGTCACTCAGTCCCCCTATCCCACCGTTAAATCGACTGGATTCCAAGGGAGGAATTTACCGAGAAGGTGCTGCCCGCCCCCGGGGTCTTCGGGGACTCGAACCTTAGCTGTCAGAGTCTGGGGCGGAGGCGAGGGAGAAAGTCATCGGATGGACTTTAAGGAGTTTATAAAATTCACACTTTCAGAGAGGGCCACGGGGCCCTGTGGTTAATGTGTCCGCCGGTCTATGACGCCACTGTTCCGTTTGGAAATTTCTGGAAAGCAGTAATTTTTGGAATAATAAATCGAGTTTGTTTTTTTTTTTTTTAACTACAGGCTTTGGGAAGGAGGGCAATGTAGCAAAATGCTATTAACATATGTTGTGATATGGAAAAATTTAATACTTTTTTTTTTTAAGTTTTGTTTTTGCCATCAGTTCAGTCGCTCAGTCGTGTCCGACTCTTTGCCATATAACGTCTTAATTGAGAAAAACCAAATTGATTTGAACTTAAAAAGGCAAAGAAACCAAAAGTGGGTGTATTTTTATAAGTAAGTCATTTACCTCTCGGTCTTTGTTCCACAATTCCAGCTTTTAACCTTGCTTGGATATAAATTGGTAACTTTTAATTTTGTTGTAGTTTGCAAGTTGACAGAAAAGCCTCAAGAACTGTACCAAATTCACTAGTTTTACCTCTTTGATTTTATCTGTCTCGTGGATTTATGTATACACATTATATATATATGTATGTGTATGTAAAGAGAGAGATTTCCCCTCCCTGAATCAGAGAGTCAGAGGCAGGTGGGTGTATTGTTCCTTTGCCTTTAATTCCTTGGGGGTTGTATTCTAAGAACAAGAAAATGCTCTTACACAACCGTGGTACAATGTTTAAAATCAGGACATTAACACTGATGCAATATTTGAATCCATAATCTATTAAATAAATTTCATCCGTTGTCCCAGTGTTGCTTGTCCTCAATAATATTACTTCCTGTTCTTAGTCCAGATTCCAATCTCAGAAAACACTTGGTAGTCAGTTACTTTGATTGTTGATTTTGTACTAAGGAAAAAAAAAAAAAAAAAAGATCCTAAGAGAAAACTTTGTAAAGCTCTCTCAGATGTCTGTCGGCTATTCTGACAGTCACTAGAGGAATATTTGTGAGTAGAATGATATAATGTATCAAAAAGCTTTCTTAATCTTCTAGCAGAGTTTTTTTATGTACTTTTATTTTTAAATTTTTATTGAAGTATCTTTAATTTACAGTGTTGTGTTAGTTTCAAGTGTCCAGCAAAGTGATTCAGTTATACTAAAAATGTATTTTTAAATAGATGTCAATTTCAGAAGGGTATACCCGTACATAGGAAAAATGAAAAATCAACTTGTGCTTATATATGAGTATGCTGCTATGCACCCTCTACTTCATCCACATTTCCTTTTCCACAAGAAGTCATGGGGCACATTTCCTGTGTCCCTTCCAGGGGGATATATGTCCCATTCATCCTTTTCTTTCCCCCTCATTTGAAAATGTAATTTACATGCAGCAGAATTCATGTGTTTCAGTGTAATGTTCTGTGGGATCCTTGTTCCCTGATGAAGGATCAAACCCGTGCCCCCTGCATTGGAAGTCTTAGAGTCTTAACCACTGGACCTCCAGGGAAGTCTCATTTTGAGTGATTATTGGGCTTCCCTGGTGGCTCAGATGGTAAAGATTCTGCCTTCACTGCAGGAGACCCGGATTCAATCCCTGGGTCAGGAAGATCCCCTAGAGAAGGGAATGGCAACCCACTCCAGTATTCCATGGACAGAGGAGCCTGGTGAGCTACAGTCCAGGGAGTGGCAAAGAGTCGGACACAACTGAGCGACTAACGCTTTTTTCTTTATGGTCATGTAACCACCGCTACAGTCAAGATATGGGATGGTCTGGTCACTCCCCCGCTCCAAATTTCATTCTGTTGCTTGCAGTCAGCCTTTCCCAGTTCCAGCCTCTGGTTACCACTAATGTGTCCATTGTCTCTATAGTTTTGCTTTTCCCAGGATGTCACATAAAGGGAATCATAGAATGTGTATCTTTGGAGACGAGCTTTTTACACTCAATGCATTTGAAATTCATCTCCGTGTTGTGGTAATCAGCAGTTAAATTAAAAATATATATATATATTTTTGGAGTAAAGTTGCTTTACAATGTTGTGTTAGTGTTTGCTGTACAACACAGTGAATCAGCTGTATGAATACGTGTGTGTGTGTGTGTGTGTGTGCATGCTCAGTCATGTGGTTTGCGACTCCATGGACTATAGCCTACCAGGCTCCTCTGTCCATGGAATACTGGAGTGGGTTGCCATTGTGAGAATACTACAGTGGGTTTCCTACTCTAGGGACCTTCCTGACCCAGGGGTTGAAACTGCGTTTCTCACATCTCCTGAATGACAGACGAGTTCTTTACCACTAGTGCCACCTGGGAACCCCCAAGTATACATATGTTCCCCCTTCTTTCTGGCTTTCCTTCCCATTTAGGTCGCCACAGAGCACTGAGTGGAGTTCCCTATAGTATACAGTAGGTTCTCATCAGTTATCTGTTTTATACTTAGTAGTGTATGTCAATCCCAAAGAAAAAAACAAATGTCAGATATTAACGCATATATGTGGAATCCAGAAAAATGGTACAAATGAACATATTTGCAAAGCAGAAACAGAAAACAAATGTATAGACACCAGGGGGGAAAGGGGTGGTGATGGTGGGAGATTGGAACTTAATTCTTTTTTGACTGCTCTCTAGAGTTCATTGTATGGAGATACAATGTTTATCCATTCCCCAGTTGAGGGATATTTAGTTTGGTTTCCAGTTTTACAACCAACCTAGACAGCATATTAAAAAACAGAGACATTACTTTGCCAACAAAGGTCCGTCTAGTCAAGGCTATGGTTTTTCCAGTGGTCATGTATGGATGTGAGAGGTGGACTATAAAGAAAGCTGAGTGCTGAAGAATTGATGCTTTTGGAGTGGAGCAGTGGTGTTGCAGAAGACTCTTGAGGGTCCCTTGGACTGCAAGGAGAGCCAACCAGTCCATTCTAAAGATCAGTCCTGGGTGTTCATTGGTAGGACTGATGTTAAAGCTGAAACTCCAATACTTTGGCCACGTGATGCGAAGAGCTGACTCATTTGAAAAGACCCTGATGCTGGGAAAGATTGAGGGCAGGAGGAGAGGACGACGGAGGATGAGATGATTGGATGGCATCACCGACTCGATGGATATGGTTTTGGGTGGACTCTGGTGGTTGGTGATGGATAGGGAGGCCTGGCATGCTGCGGTTAATGGGGTCACAAAGAGTCTGACATGACTGAACGACTGAACTGAACTGAACTTGCGGTGATGATGAACGTGGCCACCGTAAACATTCCCATACGGGTCTTTGTGTGAACCTAAATGTTCTGCTTTGTTCTTCACCTCACCTGGCTAAACCCCTAGGTTCTGTGGTAAGGATCAGAAGTATATGTTTCACTTTACAAGCAATGACCAAACTGTTTCCCAAACTAGCTGTCCATTTCATAGTCCCACAATGTATGTCTCTTTCCTTTTCCCACTAACAAGCTATATTCTTTAGATACTTTTTTCCCCTTAATGCTATCTTGGAAGTGATTCCAACATTAGAATACATCAAGCTGCCTCCATTTTCACAACTGTGTACTATTCCATCCCTTTGATCCACATTAATTTATCTACACAGTCTCCTGTCTTGGACCTTTATGTTGTTTACAGGGTTTTGCTGTTGTAAAACCCCAATGGCTAATGTCCTGTAGGGTACAGAATATCCTTGTTTAGGCATCTAGGTGCACATATGCTCTCTTGTCTGCAGGAAAATTCCTAGCAGTAGATATCAGTTCAGTTCAGTCGCTCAGTCGTGTCCGACTCTTTGCGACCCCATGAATCGCAGCACACCAGGCCTCCCTGTCCATCACCAACTCCCGGAGTTCACTCAGATTCACATCCATCAAGTCAGTGATGCCATCCAGCCATCTCATCCTCTGTCATCCCCTTCTCCTGCCCCCAATCCCTCCCAGCATCAGAGTCTTTTCCAATGAGTCAACTCTTTGCATGAGGTGGCCAAAGTACTGGAGATTCAGCTTTAGCATCATTTCTTCCAAAGAAATCCCAGGGCTGATCTCCTTCAGAATGGACTGGTTGGATGTCCTTGCAGTCCAAGGGACTCTCAAGAGTCTTCTCCAACACCACTGTTCAAAAGCATCAATTCTTCGGGGCTCAGCCTTCTTCACAGTCCAACTCTCACATCCATACCTGACCACAGGAAAAGCCATAGCCTTGACTAGACGGACCTTAGTCGGCAAAGTAATGTCTCTGCTTTTGAATATGCTATATAGGTTGATCATAGCTTTCCTTCCAAGGAGTAAGCGTCTTTTAATTTCATGGCTGCAGTCACCATCTGCAGTGATTTTGGAGCCCCAAAAAATTCTCCACTAGCTTTGTTCATAGTGATGCTTTCTAAGGCCCACTTGACTTCACATTCCAGGATGTCTGGCTCTAGATGAGTGATCACACCATCGTGATTATCCGGGATAGCCATGCCCGCGGGGCAACCCAAGATGGGCGGGTCATGGTGGAGAAGTCTGACAGAATGTGGTCCACTGGAGATCTGAATGGCAAACCACTTCAGTATTCTTGCCTTGAGAACCCCATGAACAGTATGAAAAGGCAAAATGATAGGATACTGAAAGAGGAACTCCCCAGGTCAGTAGGTGCCCAATATGCTACTGGAGATCAGTGGAGAAATAACTCTAGAAAGAATGAAGGGATGGAGCCAAAGCAAAAACAATACCCAGCTGTGGATGTGACTGGTGATAGAAGCAAGGTCCGATGCTGTAAAGAGCAATATTGCATAGGAACCTGGAATGTCAGGTCCATGAATCAAGGCAAATTAGCGGTCAAACAAGAGATGGCAAGAGTGAACGTCGACATTCTAGGAATCAGCGAACTAAAATGGACTGGAATGGGTGAATTTAACTCAGGTGACCATTATATCTACTACTGCGGGCAGGAATCCCTCAGAAGAAATGGAGTAGCCATCATGATCAACAAAAGAGTCCGAAATGCAGTACTTGGATGCAATCTCAAAAATGACAGAATGATTTCTGTTCGTCTCCAAGGCAAACTATTCAGTATCATGGTAATCCAAGTCTATGCCCCAACCAGTAACGCTGAAGAAGCTGAAATTGAATGGTTCTATGAAGACCTACAAGACCTTGTAGAACTAACAGCTTTAAAAAAAGCAGTAGATATACTGGGGTCAAATTGCACCTGCTTCCCTTTTTCTCTCTCTTTCTTTTTTGGCTTCTCTGGGTCTCTGTTGTGTCATGCGGACTTTTCTCCAGCTGTGGGCTGTAGCTGTGGCATGTGGGCTTCGAGCACAGGCTCAGTAGTTGTGGCACATGGGCTTCGTTGCCCCCACCGCATGTGGGATCTTAGTTCCCCGCCCAGGGTTTGAACCTGCATCCCCCGCATTGGAAGGCAGATTCTCAACCACTGGACCACCAGGGAAGTCCCCCATATCACCCGTCTTAACCCACTGGCATTTCTGTAGATTTCTCTCTGGAGAAAGAGTCATTTGGTCAGGAGGCTTCCACTTTACTTCGGGAAGTTCAACCAGAGGATGCCCTCTTGCGGTTTGTTTAGAATTCACTTTTCAATCTTCTCAGTGGGGTGGGGTGAAAAAGCCACTTGAGGTGAAAGTTTCAGGAAGGTAGTGGCTGCTTCTGCTCTAGTGAAGTTGGAGGCCAGGAGCTTTTGGAAACTTTAGGGAGAATTGGGAGGATATTGGGGCCAGCAGCCCAAGGCAGCTAGGGGAGGAGGGTGGGGGACGGGAGATGGATGAACAAGGAACCTGTGTGTTTGGAAGGGGGAGGTCTGGGTGGATTTTCCATTACACACGAGTCATGAACCTGTCCTGGGAAGGTCCATAGCTCCTGGGCTTCTTGGCATTTTCTTGAAAAGACTGCCATCCTCTCTGGAAGGAACAGCTTGGAGGGGAGGGCATGACATTTTGAGCCAGGGCTGCTGTGTGTTGAGTGTGCTGTGTGTTGGGGTCTCATTTGGTGTCTATGAACGGGGGCAGGGCAAGGGGCACAGGGAGGGGAGAGTCAGATCTCTCCTCCGTTCTCATCTTGCCAAATGCCTGGTTTTCATAATTCAACCTGGGGCGAGGGAGGGCGGGGAACCACCAGTGGCATTTCTGTTAAATAAGATAAAGTACTTGGAAACAGAATGGAAGACACCCAGAGCTGCCTTATTGTTATCAGAGTATAGTCTTCAAAAGTTAAAAAACACAACTCTTATGCAAAAAAACAAATCCCCCAGCCAACCAGTCAAACAAACCAAAAAGAACACCAGGCAGCACTTTTAACTCTTTAGCAAGGGCACTAGCTGGGATGGTAAAGCCAAAGCATTTGTCATCACTAAACCAGGATCACAAAGTTAGATATGAGGACGTTACTGTCCCAGGGGCAATAAACCTGTCATCATTGCAGATTATTTCTTCTCTGGGATAAAAATGATTTACAATATATCTATCTGTAAGTTAACATCTGGCTTTCTGGAGTTGAGGCCCTAACAGCAATAGTAAATCAATCACAGGTAAGTTTCATGGGGGAAGGGTTTGACAAATGATCCAGCCCATTGCCTGCCTGTGTAAATAAAGTTTTATTGGACACAGTGTGTTTGTACCCATAGGTCTTCTCTGAGGCTGTCTTTACCCAGAGTGCCCTTGTTGTGGCACGGAACATATGGCCCGAACATTTGCTTTGTGACCTTCTGTGGGAAAATCTTGCCAGCTCTTCTGCTGGAGAATGAAATTGTTCTCAGTCCTAAGAAGGCAGGGCTCCGGAAGAAGACTGAATGGCCCTGTGGGCAGCCTCTGGCCTTGTGCATGAGCTTCGGGTCATTTTTTCTTAGCATTGTCTAGGCAGGAAGGTTTATGTGTCTGGGAAGTTTTTGGTAGGTCTTTGCCAACAGCTCTTTTGAACCGAAGTGCTGACCCTCAGAGGCAGCCCCAGCCCAGGAAACAGACTCCTTCCTGCTCACACGTGTGCTTTTCCAGAGGGTGGAGTCTTCGTGGATCCTAGATAATTGTCTGCCTTCTGGATTGCTTCCTGCCATTGAGTTCCTTTGGTTCCTGTGGACAGATTATTAACAATGATGAGAATACTATTGCCCACAATAACCGCCATCAAACCTACACTTGCCTATCAAATAATCCAGTGCCTTGCCCACATCCCTTCTTTTAGGTGTGAGAAGGAGTTAAGAGGTTGTTATCATCCCCATTTGACAGACAAGAAAACTGAGGCTGTCATGGGTTCTTTACAGAAACCTTTGTGGCATGCCTGTGGGTGGAGAACTATATGCGGATCACTCCTCCTGACTGGGTGGACCCTGTGGATGCCTGTTTCATTGTTTAAACCTAGGAGTATCATGTTCAGAACCAAAAGATCGAAGTTATGGCTTTGGCCCTGCTGGGTCTCAGCTGAGTAAAAAGTCTTCTCTGTGAGATGGAGATAATGTTACTTACCTGCTCTCCCTGCTGGAGTCTTTATTATAATTAAGTAAGACTCTAATACTCCAATACTTTGGCCACCTGATGCAAAGAGCCAACTCATTGGAAAAGACCCTGATGCTGGGAAAGACTGAGGGCAGCGGAAGGGGGCGACAGAGGATGAAATGGTTGGATGGCATCATCAACTCAAAAGACACAAGCGTGAGCAAACTCAGGGAGATAGTGAAGGACAGAGAAGGCTGACATGGGGTCTCTAAGAGTTGGACACTGAGCAATTGAACAATAACAAAGAATCTAATGGGGGGTATGGAAACCCTAAAGGACCTCCAAGACATTGGTGGGTTAACTCCATCCTGCTCCTGTTACAGTTTCTTAGTTCTTTCTGGATCCACACAGAAAAATCAGATGATGCACTTGGGTACAGATTCTCCCAATTTTCCATGTAATTTAAAAAAAAATAATATTTATTTATTTATTTTTGGCTGTGCCAGCTCTCCACTGCCTCACGAGCTTTTTCTAGTTGCAGTGAGTGGGGCTGCTCTCTAGCTCCAGTGTACAAGCTTCTCATTGCCACGGCTTCTCTAGGATGCATGGGCTTTAGTAGTGGTGAAGCCCTGGCTTGGTTGCCTCGAGGCATGTGGGATCTTCCCCGATCAGGGATCAACCCTATGTCCCCTGCATTGGCAGGCGGATTCTTAACCACTGGACCACCAGGGAAGTCCCTTCACATCTCTTATTCAATGGCTTCCCCCACCTCCACACACACCTTTGGACTGTGACAATCTTGAAGAGAATTAAAATTCCAGAAAAATTTGCCTAAGAACCCCTTGCAAAACTTGGATTTTCCCCCTTCTTGACCTATAGGATTGATTTTCATTGTATAAATTTCAGCAGCTACAGTTATTCAAGCTCATCGTATTGTGTATAGACATTTTCCTCCTTTTTAAGTTGTAGTCAAGCACCCATTTGGTGAAGGGCATGGCAACCCGCTCCCACTCCTAGAGAATCCCATGGACAGAAGAGCCTGGTGGGCTACAGTCCATAGGATCACAAAGAGTTGTACACGACTGAAGTGACTTAGCACACATGCACGCAAGCACCTATTGGTGATGTTGTCAATGGGAATTTTGCCTCTGTTAAAAAGGGGGTTCCGACACCTGCTACAACATGGATCAACTTTGAGGATGTGTTGTGGTTTAGCCACTAAGTCATGTCTGATTCTTTGCAACCCTGTGGGCTGAAGCCCCACCAGGCTCCTTTGTCCATGGGATTTCCCAGGCAGGAATACTGGAGTGGGTTGCCATTTCCTTCTCCAGGGGATCTTCCCAACCCAGAGATCGAAACTGCATCTCCTGCATAGGCAGGTGGATTCTTTACCACTGAGCCACCAGAGAAGCCCTAAGGACGTGATGCTCAGTGAAATATGCCAGACACAAAAGGACACACACTGTCTGATTCTGTTCGTTGGAGGTCCCGAGAGGAGTCAGATCTGTAGAGACAGGAAGTAGATGGTGAGGGTCAGGGGCTGGGGGAGGGGAAGGGGGAGTCAGTGACTCTTGGAGACAGAGTTTCAGTTTGGGAAGGTGAGAAAGTTCTGGGGATAGTCGTACAACAATGTGAATGTACTTAATGCTACTGAGCTTTGCACTTGCAATTGGTTAAGTGGTCAGTTTTATGCATATTTTGCCACAGTTAAAAATAAAAAATTTGTTCCTCGTTGCACTAACCACACTCAGCAGCCACAGGGAAGTGGCTACTGTGTTGGACAGCGCAGATCAAGATGATTTCCGTCAACGCAGAAAGTTCCACCCGACACCGATCCTCATGGGGAAATGTAGCTTCAGAGGCCTTTTAAGTTCCCTGGGTCTGGTCGGTGGTGTCCACGTGGGCAGTCATGTTCACTGCAGCTCTCAAGGGGCCTGGGGATTTGGGGGTGAAGAACATGTCCCAGCTTCCAAACCGCGTTTTGTGCTATGCAGGAAGTGAGCAAAGAAGGCATCCTTGGGGAACAGGCTCTGCCTGTGGCCTCAGAGGAACCATCAGTCCAGGAACAAATTTGCTGGCAGCCTGGGAAGGGAAGGCTGGTCATGGAGGTCCAGGCCAGATACTGAGGGACCAAAATCAGGGGCAATCAGGAGGTCATGAGTAGTGAGATGCCAGGAGAAAGAGTGTGTGACAAGCTGCTGGAGGACGCCTGAGTGGAGTCCAGCCTTCAGTGGACAAGTTCAGTTGCATCAAATAAGAAACTCCAGGCATAGAAATCCAAGCACAGTCTCTGCCCCGTTCATCATCTCCTGCAGGTCACAGCACAAATACCACCTCCACCTACCTTCGGCACAGTGCTTGCTGTGTATGTAGTTATACTTCTTTTTTAATTTAAAAATTGTTATTATTATTTAGGGGCTATGCTAAATCTTCAACGTGGAGTGCAGGCTTTCTCTAGTTGCAGTGCACAGGCTTAGTTGCCTTACCACGTGCGGGATCTTAATTCCCCAACCAGGGATCGAACCTACATCCCTGGCATTGGAGGGTGGATTCTTAACCACTGGACAACAGGAAAGTCCCTGCAGTTATGCTTTTAAATAATGAATATGCCTCCTCCATTTAGACTCGTGGGCCTAAAGGCAAACTCTGTGGCCACTGTGTTCCCATAGGGGTTGTAAACATCTGGATCAGAGTAAGCAAATGTGCGTTGAAGCACAAATAAACCTTTGGGACATTTGCTTAACCTCCTCTCACCTCAGTTTCCTCATTGTAAAATAGAGAAAATGTAGATCAGGATATATCTGTTTATACCAGTATGGCAGCTACGTGTAAGAGCAGACTTGCTCAAGGCAATTGTGTAATTTTCAGGAAATGTGCAGACTGCTTCTTAAACAAGCTGGTAATTCTGTTTGTTTGTTTCTAGTCTTTTTTTTTTTAAACTTTATTGGAGTGTAGTTGCTTTAGAGTATCGTGTTAGTTTCTACTGTACGGCACAGTAAAGCAGCTCTGCATATACATATATCCCCTCTTTCATGGACTTCCTTCCCCATTTAGGTCACCACGGAGTCCTGAGTAGGGTTCTTTGTGCTGCACAGTAGGTTCTCATTAGTTATCTATTTTATACACAATATCAATCGTGTGGAAGTGAAAGTGTTAGTCATTCAGCCATGTCCGACTCTTTGAGACCCCACAGACTGTAGCCTGCCAGGCTCCTCTGTCCATGTAATTCTCCAGGCAAGAATACTGGAATGGGTTGCCATTTCCTTCTCTAGGTTATCTCCCCGACCCAGTGATTGAACCTGGGTCTCCCACATTGCAGTCAGATTCTTTACCATCTGAGCCACCAGGGAAGCCTTGGTGTATATATGTCAATCCCAGTTTCCCAGCAAGCTGGTATTAAAATTTAAATAACATCAACTTATAATTAAAGAAATTATGTTAAAAAGCAAAGAAAATAAATACTTCGTACTTACCACTTCCTAATCATCTCAGTATCTTTTTCTATGATTATGCTTTTGAGGTTGCCTGCTACAACTGTTTCTACGTGATTGGATGTATTATTTAATGCTGTGCTGCTGTAGATCTCTCACTGGCTTCACATTCAGTAGCTTTAGGTGGGGTAGCTTGAAAAGGACCCTGGTGGGAATGTTTACACCATGGAAATTGGCCAGTGCTCTAAAGCAAGAGGTTCTCTACCCCACTCAATGAAGAAGTTGCTAAACGTTTAAGAGCACATCACTGGCTTAGGGGCTGAAACGAGTTAATAGTTATGGCTGGGAGCTGGGATATCGGAAACTAGCATTTTTTTAAATACATATTTATTTATTTTTGGCTGTGCTGGGTCTTTGTTGCTGTGTGGGCTTTTTCTCTAGTTGTGACGAGCGGGAGCCACTGTGGCTGCTCTGCCTCGGCTTCTCATTGTGGTGGCTTCGCTGATTGCAGAGCGTGGGCTCTAGGGCACACGGGATTCAGTAGTTGTTGCAAACGGGCTCAGTCGTTGCAGCTCCCGGGCTCTAGAGCACTGGCGCGGTAGTTGTGGAGCACAGACTTAGTTGCTCCTTGACACGTGGGATCTTCCTGGGCCAGGGATGGAACCTGAGCCCCCTGCGTTGGCAGGTGGATTTTTTACCACTGAGCCACCAGGGAAGTCCAGAAATTTGTATTTGTAACCAGCAGGAAACATGTGCTGTAGAAGTGAGCCGTTGCTGACATGATTTTGTTTGGCTTGTGCTTCCTCCTCTCGAGTTGCTGTCGTGGCACTGGGTAAAGCCACTGACCAGCTGTTTTCTTTCTCTCTGCAGTGTGTCCGACTATCTGTAAGTCACATGGCTGCACCTCTGAGGGTCTCTGCTGCCACAGCGAGTGCTTGGGCAACTGCTCAGAGCCCGACGACCCCACCAAGTGCGTGGCCTGTCGCAACTTCTACCTGGACGGCAGGTGCGTGGAGACCTGCCCGCCCCCTTACTACCACTTCCAAGACTGGCGCTGCGTGAACTTCAGCTTCTGCCAGGACCTGCACAACAAATGCAAGAACTCTCGGAGGCAAGGCTGCCACCAGTATGTCATTCACAATAACAAGTGCATCCCCGAGTGCCCCTCTGGCTACACGATGAATTCTAGCAAGTGAGTCCTGAGTGTGGGTTCCCAGGGGGCGGAGGGCAGGTTGTCAAGAGGGAAAGGAACATGGGGTTGTTGCTGGTAGTACCACCTGTTAAAATTGTGGGAGAAGCTAGAGTGGATTGGCTATGAGCGAGGAAGCTGCTGCTGCTGAGTGACACAGTTAGGTCTCTCAGATGCCATTCTGGCCTCCTGGTTTGGGGCACTGGCCTTTGGAGAGGGAGTCAATGACCTTTCTCTCACAAAGGGCCAGATAGTAAATATCTTTGGCATCTTGCATACCAAAAATTGAAAGCTTTCTGTGCTTATCATTGGAAACAGAAGTTCTTAGTTTCATATACAGTCCTTTATATGGCCTGACTGCTCCCACTGATGCTCCCACTGTCTATCACAACCCAGGTCAGAGCTCACATTTTTTAAGTGTTTTCTCCGAACTGGGTCTGGATCGTGTCCTGAGGTTAGCCTGGAGTGCAAGGAAGAAGGATTCAATTCTAGATTATTCTCAAGGCTTTGTTGTCTTTTGAAGGACAATACCATCAAACCATTTCCTACTATTTGGGTGAGAAAAAGCAGGGTTTTCTCTCCCCAGGGGTGAGTCAGATTTCCTCCGCACACCTCAGACTTTTTGTTCACGCTGTTAGCTTCTCAGATGAGCTATTTTGGGGGCTTGGGGCTGGAACAGAGTTTTAAAAAAATCCATTTCCTGGTTTTTGTGTTGAGGGTCTGAGAAAAAAAAATGCCACAAAACAACACAAAAACAAATCAGAGATAGACGCACGTCAAGGGGCCTTAAGCTGACCTGCTTACGTAAAACATCTTCCCTCTTCAGACTTGGAAATGAGCCAAGTGAGAGTGTTCTGGTGGGAAATTTTATTTCCCTGGGTGGGGAGGGTGGGAAGGAAAACAACCTTTATTCTGGCTCCTAGGAGCTGCTCTCTGAGTGTTTGTGAAACCTGCAAGTACAGTATGTTTTGTTTCACTCGTTTTTGATAAAACCTATCACGTGGCTTTGTGGACCAAAAATAGGCTCCTATAAATCACCTTTGCATTACAGACAGAGCTATTTTTTTTTCTTTTGGGGGGCCAGTTTATCAGTAAGATTGGGAAAATGACCATATTCCTTTTGATTTATTTATTTTTTTCATGTTTGAAATAAAGCAAGGCTATTAACATCTTCCACTAAAAGACACTGGCTTTAAATAGAAGGTTGGTTTTTTTTCTGATCATAACAAAGATATGAAAAATAGAGCAACTTCCTTTGATGTTTTCCTGATGGCAGTGGCCCCAGGATTGAAGCCCCAGGAAATTAACGTCTTGTCCCATGATGCTTGGGACCTCTACTGAATGAAAGAGGGGAAAGAGAGGGATGTTAATTATGACCCATTCTGTCAGTAGTTGAGGGCTTCCCAGGTATTGCTAGTGGTAAAGAACCTGTCTGCCAGTGCAGGAGACGAGACTTGGGTTCGATCCTTGGGTCGGGAAAATCCCCTGGAGGAAGGCATGGCAACCCACTCCAGTACTCTTGCCGGGAAAATCCCATGGGCAGAGGAGCCTGGCGAACTACAGTTGCATGGAGTCGCAAAGAGTTGGACGCGACTGAAGCGACCCAGCACGCAACATGGCAGTGTGTTACTTTGTCAGTTAAAAAAACCTTTTCCTTCTGAAGCTTTTATTTTGTGGAAGACTTCAGTGTGGTCATATTTTCTTATGTGGTTTGATATCAAATGGGGCCAGATATGTTTTCTTTCTTTCTGGTGGCTTTATCTGGGAAGTAGTTCTTGATGTGTTTAAGCAGAGGACTGTGAACCCATATAGGTTCGTCACTATATTCCGTCCATGGTCACTCCAAGATACCTGGTAGGGTGTTCTTCAGTGAGATGAGGAGTATTAGATATTTGGGGTGCATGTGAAGGGTGTGATGGGTATGGGACATCCCTGTCCTTTCCCCCCCCCCCCCCCCCCCCCCCCCTCGCTTTTATCCCTGTCCTTTCCCCCCAACCCACCCACCTTCTAGAATTCTTTGTCTCTTGATCTTTGCATGGCTGGGTTTCTCTGGTCATCCAGGGCATCACAACTTAAAATTCACTTCCTTTGAGACTTTTTTCCTGTGTGACGACCCCACCCGAATTAACCATCTGTTTACTCTTTGGCATATCTCTGCATTTTAACTCTTTTCGTGCTCTTTACCACTAGCTGATATTTTCATTGTCCATTTGTTAATTTTCGCCAATGAGACCGTGGGCTTCAGAAATGTATCAGCTAGCTCTTGCTGTGTAACAAACCTCCCCAGTACTTTGTAACTTATAGCAACACTCATTTATGGTTTCTATTGATTTTGTGGGTTGACCAGAGGTTTATCTGGCTCGGCATGGGTTGGCTCTGATGGGATGGTACAGCCTAGCCTCTCATACCCTGCCTGGGCAGCTGGGGTCTCTCCCCATGTGTAGCCAGGAACCGCAGGCTTTAAACTGTGTAAGCACTTCTTAAGCCACTGCTGTGTCACCTTTGGCTCATCAGCCAAAGCAATTCAGAGGGCCACGTCCAGATTCCAGGGATGAGGAAGCAGACTCCACTTCTTGGCTGGAAAAGGACATGTGGATTTCCCACAGGGAAAGTTGGTTGTTTGTTCACTTGTGTGTGCCTGCTGTTTACAACCGGCATTGGCAAAGGGCCAGATAGTAAATATTTTCCGCTCTGAGGGCCATATGGTTGTGGCTACTCTGCTCTAGCCTTATAGAGTGATAATGGTCATAGATGGTACTCAACCCAGTGGGTGTGTTCTGATACAGTGCTAGTTACAACAACAGGTGGCCAGCTGGAGTTAACCCGTGGGCCGTAGTTTGCTTATCCCTGGCCTGGAGGATCATCTGTCGCATGATAAGTGCTCAGTGAGTATTTGTAAAACCAACAAAAGAACCCAAACATTGGGTCATTATTCTGTTTCCACCCCAGCTGCTCTGATACTAGCTGGGTGTACTACAATAAATGTCAACATCAACCACCTGGAGTTGGCATCGGATCCACAAGTTAAAGGCTTGGTCCTCCACCGGACTGGCTTTACTTCACATGCCAGCCACACTTTGGGGGTCCCCAGGGCAGCCACGTGGGCACTAGTGGTAAAGAACCCACCTGCCAATGCAGGAGACATAAGAAATGCCGAGTTGATCTTTGGGTTGGGAAGCTTCCCTGGAGGAGGGCATGGCAACTCACTTCAGTATTCTTGCCTGGAGAATCCCATGGACAGAGGAGCATGGCGGGCTACAGTCCATGGGATCGCAAAGAGTCAGACACAACTGAAGCGACTTAGCACACACGCATGCAAGAGCACCCACACTGCTGATTGGTTGGCTATAAATTTTGAGGCTCCCACAAACCCACTGGGTTCAATAATTTGCTGGGACAACTCACAGAGCTAAAAGAAAAAGACTGTTGGTCCAAGCCTATGGATGGTAGCACCCTGGGTTAGGGTGCCTACAGAGTTCACCTAAGCACACATCACCTATAGCGAGCTCTGCAGACACTGCCCTGGGGGGGGCGCCCATATGGCTGGGCCAACTCTTGCTGCGCTTCAGCAAGAAACCATCAGGGAACTTTAAGGAACAAGGTTTGTTATTCACAGGTCCTGGAGGCTCACACAGTGAGGTCGTGGGAAGGCGGAAGGAAGAAGGGAGAGAGGGAGAGAGCCACACACAGAGGAAAAGAGAGAGGGGGGAAAGAGAGAGACAGAGTTAGAGAGAGAGCGGAAAAGAGGGAGAGAGGAAGGGAAAGAGAGGAAGTGGCCCTTGGGAGGTCTGCTTTTCTTAGGGTCTGAGGGCGGAGTTCTGGGGTTTGATAGCTTCACTCTGTGGTGAATTTAAAGCTCAAGAGCAGGAATTGGGGCACAGGAAGAGAGAGGCAGGGTCCATCAAGTGGTCAGTTATCTAGGTTCCTCAGGGCTTTCTGAAAGAGGGACCTTCAGGGGTGGGGGCAGCCTTGTTCCTTATCTAGTTGTTTTCGTTACATTTTACTCAAGACAGATGTCTTTTGAAATAGATGCCTCAGCAGTCAAAAAGCTTCATGTCAGGCACTTACAATTACAGCTTTACTCTTAAGGAGGCACAGAGGATGAGGGCTGGGAGAGTTCCAGACACAGGGCTCCCGTCCCCTCGTGGAATCAGAAACATCAGCGTTACAGCACAGCTGTGTGCTCACCAACCAGAAAAACGGACTGAGGTGGTGTCCAGAGTTTTTCTTGGGGTTTTGTTATATAGCTGTGATCGATTGAATCACTGGCCATGGATTTGAGCTCCTCCTTCTCTCTCTGGAGGTCAAAGCGATGAGGCAACCCTCCAAATCACACATTTGACCTTTCTTGGGACCAGCCCTCATCCTGAAGCAACTAGAGGTCACTGCTTCATTAGCACAACAAAGATGTTTCTATCACTCAGGAAATTCCAAGGCTTTTGAAGCTCTGTGCCAGGAGCTGGGCACCAGATGTGCTCTTTATTATACCACCATGACCAAGATCCTCCTGCAAAATTGAATAGGCAGAGGTGTAGAAATAACAAGGGTACCAATGATACCACTAGTCAAAAATGATCATCATAGCAAAGGACTAATGGTTTTTGTTTTCTGTGTGCCAGGTACTTTAGACGGCATATATCATTCAGCCATTCAGTCCTCATCACCACCTGCCCTGTGAAGCAGATACTCTTATCGTCTCTCTTTCACAGCGTGTGTGCCTGCTAAGTCACTTCAGTCGTGTCCGATTCTTTGCAATCCAGTGGACAGTAACCTACCACTGCTCTCTCTATGGAATTCTCCAGGCAAGAGTACTGGAGCGGGTTGCCATGACCTCCTCCAGGAGATCCTCCCAACCCAGGGATCGAACCCAGGTCTCCTGCACTTCAGGCAGTCTCCTTCATTGCAGATGGATTCTTTACCAACTGAGCTACCGGGGAAGCCCAGTTGAGCCACCAGGGAAGGTCAGACCCCACACAGAACAGCAGACATCCCATCACCTTGCAGTAGCAGCCTGAGTACCACTAGTTGGGGGTGAAATCATTAGCTCTGCACAATTGGTCACTATGGTTACGTCAGGAGTCCCATCAGTTCCTTGTAATAGTGTGAGTTCTGTCTCCAGGGTAGTACGTGATTCTCCATGGGATACAGTGGGAAGCCCCTCTCTTTGGGGTAAGGCAGAAGCCCGATCATTTTGGCACGAGGACCCTGACCTTGGAATAATGCTGTAGAACCTGTCACCCTGGAGAAATGCCCTAAGCCTATCCCTTTAGACAGTGGTTCTTATCTGGAGGGGGCTTTTTGCACCTCCTTCCCCAGGGGACAATGTTTGGAGACGTTTTTGGCTGTCATGCCTTGGATGGGAGGTGGTGTTAGCATAGTATGGGAGTGCGGGGATGCTGCTTAACACCTCTCACGTGCAGGACAGCCCCCAACAGTGGAGAATTCTCCACCCTCAATGTCAGCAGTGCTGTGGTTGAAGCACGCTGCCTTATGGTCGCTTGGGACCCTGTGCAGCACACTCTCTGCTCTCTGTGTGTGCGCACATCCTGATCTTTCTCCCCACTCTTTCTGCAGCTTGATGTGTACCCCTTGCCTGGGCCCCTGTCCCAAGGTATGCCACCTCCTGGAAGGCGAGAAGACCATCGATTCAGTGACATCTGCCCAGGAGCTCCGAGGCTGCACCATCATCAACGGAAGCTTAATCATCAACATTCGAGGGGGCAGTGAGTGCTCTGGGGGGAGGGGTTGCCGCCTCTTGGATCCACTCTCCCTCTGAGCACACCAGGACAATAACCCAGAGACCCATGCAAGGAGTCATGCAAGGAATAATGAGCTTCCAAACTTGGGGTTCACAGCTCAGTCCTGGATCCATCACAATATTGTAAAATAGTTAGCTTCCAATTAAAATAAATAAATTTAAAAAAATGGAAATGCCTGATGTCCCAACTCTCAGCTTAGAAAATAAAAATCTTGGGGTGGGGACAGGGAGGGGAGCAGGGAGGAGCAGGGAAGTGGGTCCAAGACCGAGCTGGGACATCAGGCATTTCCTTTTTTTAAAATTAATTTATTTAACTGAGGCTAACTATTTTACAATTTTGTGATGGTTTTTGCCATACACTAACATGAATCAGCCACAGGTGTACATGTGTCCCCCATCCCAAACCCCCCTCCCACCTCCTTCCCCATCCCATCCCAAGCAGATAGCATGACCTCTTTTGCAGGTCTGGAGACTGTGTTTCCAGAAATTCTGTCACAGGCAAAAAGTATTCCTTTGTTTATTTATTCAACAAACGTTTATTGAATACTCACAGTGAAAAAAGCTAAGTCCATGCATGGTGGATCTTGCAAATAAACAAATGAATGTATAATATAAACCCAGGCAGTGGTTCCTGCATTGAAGGGCAACAAAGCAGGGGGATGGAGGGAGCAGGGGTCGGCTGCATAATAAACACATTCAGCTTTGCAGGTGGGACAATCTCTGTCATAACCACACTGCCTTATAAATGTGTTTGGAGCTGGGCTCGCAAAAACCATTTTCAGCCTGGAAGTTAACTCTTCACCATGGGGAATTCTGGAAAGTCTAAAATATTTTGGTAGAAACCCACTGGATATTCATTCTCTCCTTTCCTTAGACAACCTGGCAGCTGAGCTAGAGGCCAACCTTGGACTCATTGAAGAAATTTCAGGATATCTGAAAATCCGCCGGTCCTATGCCCTGGTGTCACTTTCCTTCTTCCGGAAGTTACGTCTGATTCGAGGGGAGACCTTGGAAATTGGGTATGTGGCCCTGATGCTGTATCTGTGGCCTTACTAGGAAGTTTGTGAGTTAGAAAATCTTAGGTTTTTTTCTGTCAAGACATGGAAACAACCTAAGTATCCACTGATGGATGGATGGGTAAAGAAAGCATGATGGATGTGTGTGTGTGTGTGTGTGTGTGTGTGTGTACTAAGTATCCACTGATGGATGGATGGGTAAAGAAAGCATGATGGATGTGTGTGTGTGTGTGTATGTGTACTAAGTATCCACTGATGGATGGATGGGTAAAGAAAACATGTATATGTGTGTGTGTGTGTATGTGTATATATATGTAATGGAATATTATATAACCATAAAACTACCTTTTTTGCCAAAGGTCACACCCTTCATTTGGATTACTCCAATGACCTCCTTGCTGGTCCTAGAACTACTAGGGCCATCCCACAGAAATATAATGCAAGTCACATATGAGACTTTAAATGTTCTAGTAGCTACATTTTAAAAACTTTAGAAGAAATAGGTGCAATGAATTTTAATAATGCATTTTACTAAACCCATTAAATCTGAAATGTTATTTTGACATGGACTCAATATCAAAAAATGATAAACAAAATCTTTTACATCCTTTTTTTTTCATGCTAAGTGTTTGAAACCTGTGGGGGGTTTTGCTGTTTTTTTTTGTTTTTACTTCTGATACAGTTCAGAAGGGCCACATTTCAGGGGCTCATTTGGCAAATGTGGCTGGTGGTTTCTGTGCTGGATAACACAGGTAAAGCTGCTGTCCATTTCCCATTCATCATGTCCTGGTGGCCCACTCATAATTCTAAGGCATAGAATTATGCACAGAAACTGAGTTCCTAAGTTGTTATAAAACCTTCAGTGGCCCCCCTCTGTCTACCGAGGAAGTGCACGTGCTCTTGGCCTTGGTCTAGCATGCAGTATACTAGAGGGTTTGGCCCATGGTATCTCTTCAGCATTGTCTTTCACCTGTTGTTCAGAACAAGCTAGTTTGCTCTTCCCTGAGCCCAGCTCAGGTGCCTCTGTGTCTTCAGTCTTTCCCTTTTGCAAAACCCATATCTCAATTCGTCACACTCTTGCCCTCCTCCCCTACAAGACTGATCTCAAGTATCTTCCTGGCCTTGAAGACCTCCTCAGCTTCCCCTATACCTCTCACCCTCCATTCAACACGTAATGAGTATGTGTCAAGCAAGTGGTTAGAACTGGGGATGGAGCACTGAATGAGATCAGTTCCAGCCATGGCCCCACCATTTTGGAGATGGAGATGACAAGCTGATGAATGATTAGGTCTGTGTGCGTTTCCATAGGAACTACTCTTTCTACGCCTTGGACAACCAGAACCTAAGGCAGCTATGGGACTGGAGCAAACACAACCTCACCATCACTCAGGGGAAACTCTTCTTCCACTATAACCCCAAACTCTGCCTGTCGGAAATTCACAAGATGGAGGAAGTTTCAGGAACCAAGGGGCGCCAGGAGAGAAATGACATTGCTCTAAAGACCAATGGGGACCAGGCATCCTGTAAGTGGCAATGCTCTCGTCCTTTCATGGACCAGACAGTGTGACTTTCCCTACCTCCCCCACCACACTGGTACCCAGGGTGGATGTCACTTACCCCCAATGAGCTAAAACAACTAAGTGTGTGTTAGACTTTCTAAAACACTGAGGACAAGTGTTGTACACGTTACTCTCTTTGCCAAATACCAAATACAATGCCTGATGCTGGAAGATGCCACATAAGCATTGAATGAATGAGTGAATGAATGTCGTCTCCTTTATATATATGGCCTTGGCTCAAATGCTACAGTAAAGTTCTGCAATTGCTACAATTGGAGACTGAGAGCTGACCACCCTCCTGTGACGAGTTTTTCTCTTGAAGAAATAGCTGAGCATTGAGGTGCCAAGGCTTCCATGATACCCTCATGTGAAGCTGTTTTGTTATGAGACAATTTGGTCCAAACTGTGGTAATTCAGGGGAGGGAGAGAGCAAGGTTAGGGTGGAGCTTAAGGGAGGGGTTATATTCCCGGCAGAGGGAATTACTGTCTCCAAGGCATTGTCTTTCCAAAGAGTGGTCACTCCAAGATATAATGATCTGCACTCTCTCTAAGCCCAGTCAGCTTGTATCCATTTGCACTGGAGTTACTTTTTCTGACATGAAAATCCACATGTAAGACACATTGTGTTAGGACAAATGTTATTCTTGAAAGGGTCCTTTTCCCAGCACCAATTAGCCACTTGTCCTTACCTGTTGGTGGCAACCACAGTCCTTTAGATGAGCATCTGGCCAAGTAATTGGCTTGCAGTTGGGGCCAACCTATATGATCCGTTCTTGCCTCTGAACAAGGAAGAGGCACGTGGAAATGAGACCTCACTAGAAAACAGCAGATTGCCATCTTCCTTCTTGTGGATTCTCTTGGAAGAATGGGATCACCTGCTTTGGGCTGAAACAAATTATTTAAAATTCTGATACTGGGTGTTTTTTTTTTTTTTAACCTTTTTAGGTGAAAATGAATTACTTAAATTTTCTTACATTCGGACATCTTACGACAAGATCTTGCTGAAATGGGAGCCGTATTGGCCTCCTGACTTCCGAGACCTCCTGGGGTTCATGTTGTTCTACAAAGAGGCGTAAGTAGAAAGATAGAGAGGTGTGTGTGTTACATTTGTGCTCAGAGTTCCCCCACTGAGGTTCCTTTCTATCTCCTTCTTATCCATGGAATAAATATCATAGATCCCTTGGTGGGATCTCACCAGTTGATGGTGTATCAATAACGTTTCTTATTGTCGAAAGCCAGAAATTGAAGCAGGCAGGTTTCTTTTGGAGGTCTAGATTAGGCTATCTCCTATAGAAATATTCTGTTTTGCACCTTGTATGTACATCTCACTAGACATTCTCAACAAACAGTCACGAGTCTACTTAGGAGGTGTCTTTTTAAAAAAGTCTGCTTAGTATGTGTCTTGGTAGGTATTTCTATTTAGTAGGTATCTACTTAGTAGGTGTCTTTTTTAAAAAAAGTTTATTTTTAAATCTATTTTGGATTTTTTCCAACACAAATAATTATGGTAAAACAAACATGAAATTGATCATCTTAGTGATGTTTAAATGTACAGCTCAGTGGCATTAAGCATATTCATGATGCTCTGTGACCATCATCACTGCCCTCCCCACAATTTATTCATCATCTTACACTGAAACACTGTGTCACTCATTCAGTGACACCTAGTCGTCTTGAGTATATGACTGTGCTGGAGTTTCAAAAGGAGACAGTGGAAGTGGTGATCATATTAACATGGATAATTGTTCCATCCCTTATGATTTACTATGTGTCAGGCTGTGTGTGGAGGAGTCAGCCCACATCCTCTCATGTGATCTTATCACTAGCTCGGATAGTATCATCATCACGATCACTATTATTAATATTACTGGGAAACTGAGACATAGGGAAAGCAATCCCTTTCTCTTTGACTGCTTCGATGTCCTTTCTCCTTGTGGTAGATTGTTGGTGAGCAGGGTGCAAGCCTCTAGGAGGTAACTTCCCCCAGCCACATCTCTCTGGTCTTTAGAACTATAACCATCTTTACCTGTTTGGTCTTGAAAGCCCTTACCAGAATGTGACAGAATTCGATGGGCAGGATGCGTGCGGCTCCAACAGCTGGACAGTGGTGGATATTGACCCGCCTACAAGGTCCAACGACCCCAAGTCACAGAACCACCCTGGGTGGCTGATGCGTGGTCTCAAGCCCTGGACCCAGTATGCCATCTTTGTCAAGACCCTGGTCACCTTTTCTGATGAACGCCGTACATACGGGGCCAAGAGTGACATCATCTATGTCCAGACAGACGCCACTAGTAAGCATTTCTTGTCAGTGTGAACTTATGCGTGAGCTCAGACTTCTTGCCTTTCATATGAAATGCTTGGGTCGTTTTTCTTTTTTTTTTCTGCATGGTCGTTGGCTTTTAAAAGAGCTGGGCACTGAGATTTACAATTTCTGAAGATAAGGCAGTAGCAACAAGACATTAGAGAGGAACATAGATTTCTTCTTACCATTATGGAAATTTTTCAAATATTTACAAAAGTAGGAAAAAATAGCCCCTCTCCCTATGTAATCATCTCTTAACTTCAATAATTATCAATATTTTGCCATTTTTTGTTTCATCTCTGCTTCTCTCCTCTTCTCCATTTTTTTGAAATTAAATTTTTTAATTGATTTATTTTTAATTGAAGGATAATTGTTTTACAATGTTGGTTTCTGCCATACATCAAATGAATCAGCCATAGGTATACCTATGTGCCCGCCCTCTTGGTCTTCCCTCCCACCTCCCACCCCATCCTGTCCGCTAGGTTGTCACAGAGCACCAGTTTGAGCTCCTGAAATCTTACAGCAAATCCCCAGTGGCTCTCTGTTTTACATATGGTAATGTATATATTTCATGCCACTCTCATGAATCATCCTACCCTCCCCTTCTCTCCCTGGGTCCACAAGTCTGTTCCCTATGTCTGCATCTCCATTGCTGCCCTGCAAATAGGTCCATCAGTACCATCTTTCTAGATTTCATATAAATGCATTAATTATGATATTTGTCTTCTCTTTCTGACTTACTTCACTCTGTGTAATAGGCTCTAGGTTTTTGTTTTTTTTTTTGATGTGGACCAATTTTAAAGTCTTTATTGAATTTGTTAGAATATTGCTTTGGCTTTATGTTTTGGTTTTTTGGCCACGAGGCATGTGGCATCTAAGCTCCCTGACCAGGGATCGAACTTCACCTCCTGCCTTGCAAGACAAAGTTCTAAGCACGGGACCACCAGGGAAATCTCTCCCACATCTCCATTTTTGGGGGAGGAGTAGGCCTGGAGTATTTTCTAGAGTGTGGGACCAGGGACGCTGCTCAATATACAACAATGCACAGTACAGTAACCACAGCAGAGAATTATCCAGCTTCCCAAAATCAGCAGAGAGAAATCCCATCCTATAGGGTAGAGCCCAAGCTTTATGAAGCAGCTCTTGTGACTACTGCCCTCTTGCCCTGTATCCTCCAGCAAAACCAAAGGACTTAGAGTTCTGGAAACCTGCAGCTTCCAGGCTTTTGTACACACTGTGTCTTCTGTCTGGAGACTCCTACCCCTACCGCTTGTTGACTCTCAGCCACCTCCATTCTCCAGGGGAAGCTTTTGTGGAGCCCAAAGTTGATGCCTTTGCGGGGATGTGAAATGGACTGCCAGCTCAGTGATAGGTTTGAACGGCATCCCACTGCCAAACTTTGCCCCATAACTGGGTTCAGTCTGGGGCTAATTAACCAGAAAATGTGACTTTATCTATTCCCACCACCCTTCTTTTCTCCACCACCTTTCCAGTGCCTGGAACAAAGAAAGCTTGCCTTTCCTTAGAGCTCTGTAAATGTTTGTTGCAAAAATGGTGGAACATGGTAATCTATATAGTCTGTGGTACTGCATGGATTGAAATTTTGTAACCGATGCTCTTGTTAGGCAAGTGTTCCACATGTCCAGGTGTCTCCAGTTTCCTCTGATGTTAAGTAACACTGCAGAGAACGTCCTCAGGATTTCTTTAACGTGGCTGGTCCCTCTCATGCCCACCTGACCGCTTTACCCCCCCTCTCACTGGGTCTGTCTGCTTTCTCCTTGGCAGATCCTTCTGTCCCCCTGGATCCCATCTCGGTTTCTAATTCCTCGTCCCAGATTATTCTGAAGTGGAAGCCTCCCTCCGACCCCAACGGCAATATCACGCACTACTTGGTGTTCTGGGAGAGGCAGGCGGAAGACAGTGAGCTGTATGAACTGGATTACTGCCTCAAAGGTGAGTGCAGACAGGGGTCAGGGAGGGGCTGGATTTACACACCGGATCCGCTATGCTCTTGTTTTCTGGGACACGTCTCTCCCCTCCTACTTCCAGCGTGTGCTTGTGGGAGCACACACTCCATTTTATCTCAGACAAAAACACACACACACGGGCATTCTTCAGAGATACCGAGGGTTCAGTTCCAGACTCCTGAAATGAAGCAAATATTGCAATAAATCAGGTCACATGAAGTTTTTGGTTTCCAGTGCCTATAAAAGTTATATTCACATTATACTATAGTCTATTAAGTGGGCAATAGCATTATGTTTAAGAAAAAATATGCTTAAAATATACATGTGCGTGCATGCTAAGTCACTTCAGTTGTGTCTGACTCTTTGCTACCCCAAATAGATAATCAACAAGGACCTACTGTATAGCACAGGGACCTCTACTTAATATCTTATAATCTATAATGGAAAATAATCTGAAAAAGGATATATGTATATATGACAGTTACTTTGCTGTACACCTGAAACTAACACAACATTATAAATCAATTCTATTTCAATAAAAATCTTAAAAAGAAGAAATCGAGACTAAAAAAAAAAAAAACGTGCACATACCGTAATTAGAGAATACTTTATTGCTTTAAAAAAATGCCCAAACAATTACAACAGTAGCATCTAAGATCACTGATCACAGATCATCATAGCAAGTAGAATAAAAACGAAGAAGTTTGATATATTGTGAAAATTACTGAAGCATGACATAGAGATACAAAGTGATCAAATACTGCTGGGAAAATGGTGCTGATAGTTTTGCTGGACTCAGGGTTCCCACAAACCTTCGATTTGTAAAAAACACAGTAAGGGGAGGTCTGTCTGCCCGTTCACATTTCTAAACATCACAGGGTGCAGACAAGCTCTGAAGACTCATGTTGAAACCAGACACTCCCCATGTCTTGGCATCATTGCATTCTGGAATTTTCTCCTCTTCCCCTTCCTCGTCCACCTCCCCCTGGTGGGGATGTAGCTGTGTTAACCCATGCAAGATTTCTCTGCTAAGCTAGAAACACAACTTATGTGTGGAGTGGTGATTGACAAAGTTAGGAAAGAATTTTGGTTCCTTATTTTAAAAATTTTTTAAATTAAAAAAATTTTTTTTTAATTTTTTATTGGAGTAGTTTATTTACAATGTTTTATTAGTTTCAGGTGTACAGCAAAGTGAATCAGACTTTTTTGGTCTCTAATTTTATTTTTATTTTTTACTTTTAATTTTTTTGGACACATGGCATTTGGGATCTTAACTCCCTGACCGGGGATCAAATCCACCACACCCTGCATTGGAAAGGTCCTAACTGCTGGACGTCCAGGGAAGACCTGGCCCCTAAGTTTAGACCCTTAAGTTTTAAGGATTAGAAACAGCAAAGAGTCTCCAATCTCTTCCTCCCTAAGCTTTCCATTAAAAATGTATATGAATGACACATATTTTCCAGTCTTTAATCTCGTTTATTTAATGGGCTTGCATCCATCTACAGAAAAAGGAAAAAATATTTGAAGCCTCAAACTGGTATGTATAAATTAGTCTTACATTATTTTAAAACTGGGTTGTAAAAAAGTCCATCAAACTGAAGAAACAGAAGTCTTTTTCCCCCTTTTAGTTGTTTTGTTTGAGTCTATATAAAAGATTCCCCCCCCCAATCCCTAGACTCTTTTATTATTTATTTTTTAAAAAATTATTTGAGTCTGGTGGCACTAGTGCTAAAGAATCCGCCTGCCAATGCAGGAGACACAAGAGATGGGGACTTGATCCCTGGGTTGGGAAGATCCTCTGGAGTAAGAAATGGCAACCCACTTCCATGTTCTTGCCTAGAAAGATCCCATGGACGGAGGAAATGACCCCATGGACTGCAGCCCACCAGGCTCCTCCGTCCATGGGATTTTCCAGGCAAGAGTACTGGAGTGGGGTGCCATTGCCTTCTCCGTCTCTTTTATTATTTATTTTTTAAAAAATTATTTGAGTCTGGTGGCACTAGTGCTAAAGAATCCGCCTGCCAATGCAGGAGACACAAGAGATGGGGACTTGATCCCTGGGTTGGGAAGATCCTCTGGAGTAAGAAATGGCAACCCACTTCCATGTTCTTGCCTAGAAAGATCCCATGGACGGAGGAAACTGGCGGGCTTCAGTCCATGGAGTCGCAAAGAGTCAGACACGACTGAGTGTTAAAAAAATAGTTGACTTACAATTTAGTATTAGTTCTGGGTGTACAGCAAAGTGGTTCAATTATACACGTGCACAGATTCATTCTTTTCAAAAAGTATTTATTTATTTCACTGCGTCGGGTCTTCGTTGCAGCATGTGGGATCTAGTTCCCTGACCAGTACTCAACCCCAGGCTTCCTGCACTGCGAGCTCAGAGTCTTAGCCACTGGGCCACCAGGGAAGTCTCTAGATTCATTCTTTTTCAGATTAATTTCTCATATAGTTTATTACAGAATACTGAGTCGAGCTTCCTGTGCTAGGCAGTAGGTCCTGGTTGGTTATCTGTCTTACGTATAATCGTGTGTGTGTGTTCATCCCAAGCTCCTGATTTATCCTTTACTTGTTGTGTTGTTGTTTGTTGCTTCGTTGTTGTTTGTTGCTTCGTTGTTGTTGCTCAGTCGCTAAGTCATGTCCGACTCTTTGCGACCCCACGGACTGCAGCATGCCAGGCTTCCCTGTCCTTCACTCTCTCCCCGAGTTTGCTCACATTCATGTCCATTGAGTCGGTGGTGCCATCCAGCCATCTCATCCTCTGTCACCCCTTTCTCCTCCTGCCCTCAATCTTTTCCAGCATCAGGGTCTTTTCCAATGAGTTGTCTCTTCACATCAGGTGGCGAAAGTATTGGAGCATCAGCTTCAGCATCAGTCCTTCCAGTGAACATTCAGGGTTGATTTCCTTAAGAATTAACTGGTTTGAGCTCCTTGCTGTCCAAGGGACTCTTGAGAGTTTTCTCCAGCACCACAATTCAAAAGCATCAATTCTTAGGTGCTCAGCCTTCTTTATAGTCCAATTCTCACATCCATACATGACTACTGGAAAAACCATAGCTTTGACTAGATAGACCTTTGTCGTTAAAGTGATGTCTCTGCTTTCTGGTCTGACTTTAGTTTCCTTTAGATGTTGTGAGTTACTGGTATCCTCCTATCTTGGGGCACCTGATGACATGTGACTGAGGTCGGAAGCCTCAGTTTTCTGTGCCCTGATGTAGGGCTTTGGGCAAGTCACCCAGCTTGTCACCGGCTGCCTCCTTTTGGGGAAAAGGGGCAGGAGGCCAGATGATCTCCGGGAGCTGTCCCAGCTCTAAGATCATGTGCTATATGTAGGCCTGTGACCTCATCCCCCGCCTGAGCAGAGGGTTGCAAGCGTGATTTATCTCCTCGGATGCTTTATATAACTCGAGAGCAAGCAAAGTCATGGGCTCAGCTGTGCACTCTTGGCCCTGCATTCGAGTAACCGAAACCACCAACTAGAACTGCCACCATCATCGGGGCAGGCAGTGTTTTCTTTCTTTCTTTTTTTTCTTTTAAGAGCAACAACTTTTATTCTGGAAGTCAGTCTGTCTTTAGAAGGTGATGATTTGACATGATTTTATTTGTCATTTTGCCCAAAGTTTATGGAATTAAAAAAAATAAACTTGCTAAGGACAGATATTATCTGATTCCACTTACAGGAGGTCCCTGGAGGAGTCAGATCTATAGAGACAGGAAGCAGATGGTGGGGGCCAAGGGTGGGGGAGGGGATGGAGAGTCAGAGTTTCATGGGCACAGAGTTTCAGTTTGGGAAGATGAGAAAGTTCTCGAGATGGATGGTGGGGATGGTTGCACAATAATGTAAATATACTTAATGACACTGAATCACGATGCTTAAAAATGAGTAAGACGGTAGATTTTGTGTTATGTGTATTTTGCCACAAAGAAAAAACCCCAGTACACACACAAATAAATAAACTTGATAATCATACATGACCACAGGAAAAACCATAGCCTTGACTAGACGGACCTTAGTCGGCAAAGTAATGTCTCTGCTTTTGAATATGCTATCTAGGTTGATCATAACTTTTCTTCCAAGGAGTAAGCGTCTTTTAATTTCATGGCTGCAGTTACCATCTGCAGTGATTATTTCAGTTTTATTGAGATATAATTGACAAGTAAAACTGTGTGTAAATTGTGATGACTTTTTGTGCATACACATTGGAAAAGAATTCCTCCCACCTTGTTAATACATCTATCACTTCACATATTTATTTATTTTTTTTTTTTAAAGAAATCTTTATTTACTTAGTTTTGGCTGTGTTGGGTCTTCACTGCTAGTCAAAGGCTTCTCTCTAGTTGCGGCAAATGGAGGCTACTCTTCTTTGCGGTGCACAGGCTTCTCATTGCGGTGGTTTCTCTTGTTGCAGAGCACCGGCTCCAGAGTGTAGGCTCAGTAGTGGCGGTGCACAGGCTTAGCTGCCCCGTGGCATGTGGAATCTTGCTAGACCAGAGATCAACCCTGCGTGTACTGCATTGGCAGGCAGATTCTTTACCACTGAGCCACCAGAGAAGTCCCCTCCTTTTTTAAATGAGAACATTTAGCTTCTGCTCTGATATTGAATTGTGTATTTCAATTATACAGTACAGTCTTATCAACTATATGGTTTTTTAATTGCAAAACTTTCATAACGTAAAATTGGCCATTTGAACCACTTTTAAGTGCACAGCTCAGCGGCATTAAGCACATTCACACTGTTGTGAAACCATCGCCACCATCATCTCCAGAACTTTTTCATCTCCCCAAACTGAAACTCTGTCCCTGTGAAACACTGGCTCCCCAACTCCCCACCTTTCCACTTTGTCCCTGTGGATTTGACTAGATGTGTTACTGTACCTTACAGTCACAGAAACCCACGGGACACCAAGTGGCCAGCGGAAAGGGTGACAGGGGTCAGGAGCCCTGTCTGTGTCTGATCAAAAGTCCCTTCCTCCCCAGAAAAAAATCAGGAGCCCACCACCACCACCCTTTACTAAGGAAATCCTAAGTTTATTTTCCACCTATAATGCCATCAATAACCCCTCTAACAGCTAAAACCTACACAGGCTATTCTGTGTCTATTAATAAAAGTTAAGAAGTATGTTTAAGGATTTCCAAAGCTTCCGAGTGGGTACTCAGCATTCACAGGAAGATACTTAGAGCTCATTGTCTCCCAGAGCCATTAAAAGGGAGAGGAAGAGATGGAATTTCCCTTGCTCGATAGACACAAATCGGCACCCGGCATCAAGGGCATGGTTTTAAGCCTTTAAAGAGTAGCCTGCATCTTCTATGGGCTTCCCAGCTGGCTCAGCAGTAAAGAAGCCGCCTGCCAATGCTGGAGATGGAAGATCCCCTGAAGGAGGCAGTGGCGACCCACTTCAATATTCTTGCCTGGGAGATCCTGTGGGTAGAGGAGCCAGTCGGGCTACAGTCCATGGCATCATAAAGAGTCGGGCAAGGCTGGGTGACTGAGCATACACACACAAGACGTGCGCATGGATCATTCTTTTACTTACTTGGGGACGGCTTAGCATCACTTTCTCTGAGACATTCGCCCGGAGACCCTCTGTCCTTTTCCCCTGCCATCTGACACACAGCACGTGCATTTCTTAGTTTACTGTATATTCCTCCCACTCCCGTGCACCTCAGCCACTGGAATGTTAAGCTCCCCAAGGGCAGGGACATGCCCAGTTACCTTTGGCCTCCAGCCTTGTGGGGTTGTGGTGTCCAACAGTGTCTTGCTGCATGCTGACAGGCACCTTCTCTGTTGTCAGGTCAGGACACTCCCATGAAGGATCTTATTCTTCCCAGGAGAACTTGAACCCAGATCTCTGCACTGAGCTCTGTCCATGTGCCCAGCCACTTTGAGAAGGTCCCCCTTGCTCTGCATGTGTGTGTAGGTGGTGGGGGGCGGGAGTGGGATGGGGACTTGAGCCCTGCTCTGCCTTTCCCTAGGGTTGAAGCTGCCCTCCCGGACCTGGTCTCCACCGTTCGAGTCGGAGGGGTCCCAGAAGCACAACCAGAGTGAGTATGAGGAGTCTGCTGGCGAATGCTGCTCCTGCCCGAAGACCGACTCTCAGATCCTCAAGGAGCTGGAGGAGTCCTCGTTCAGGAAAACGTTTGAAGATTACCTGCACAACGTGGTTTTCATCCCCAGGTCAGGATTCGTTATTGGCTTGGGGTCTCAGGTCTCTAGGGAACAAGACAAAATGGGGGCAGACACAGAGGATAGGCTGAGTCCACGCTGAGCCACTTCCCTGGATGCAGGAAGAAATTTTGAGATTATAACAAGTGCCTTACCAGGAAGAGGAACTGTCCCCCATCCCTGCTCAAAAGGAGGAGTGTTTAAAAAATTCAGCCTTTGCTCTCTGATGTCTCGTGAACCCAACCTCTGGTCTCAGTCTGAGTTCTGATGAATTCCATTAGATTATTGATGATTGATTATTACCTAATTGATTATAGATAATAAATTCAATTATTAGATTAGATGACAGAGAGCTGCATGCCCAGCCCAATGCTTGATTTATGGCTGAGTCTCAAGCTCAGCGCATTCCCTTTTTTTAATCTAAGGAAACTTCTCATCCTTTTAGAACTTTCCATGGCCTCGTCAAAACCCCAGAGACTTCACTATTTAAATATGCTTCCTTTAGTGAGTGAAGGGGAAGTAAACAGAGAGTCTGCAGTAAAAATGACTCTTGGTTTTTTCATACCTCTTTATCCTTCTTGCAAACTGAGACACTTGGGTAGAAGGCAAGTTTCTGTGGGTCACAGGTTGTTCTACCTCTCTCGGTGCCTCAGTTTATCCATCTGAGGAATGGAGAGAAAAATGGTTCATATATTTTATGGTTGTGAGATTACATGAGTCTCAGGGATTCTCAGCCTTGGTGCTGCTGACATTTAGAGCCAGCTCATTCTCTGGGGTGGGACCATCCTGTGCTGGGTAGGATGTTGAGCTGCATCCCAGGCCTCCACCCACTAGATGGCAGCAGTACTGTCTGCATCTTAAGTTCATGAGTCTTTCTGGTAACCCACTGAAGCACTTGCCAACTCCCTTTTATGGGTCCAAAGCCTTACCCCCCCCACCCCAACTCTGCCCAGGTTTACAAAGCAATGTGCTGGGAGCTTTCAGTTCCCCCCACCCTCTCCACTCTTGACCCTTCCCGCTAACAGACTTCACCAGATGGCTGCCCAGAAGTGTCCAATACAATTGGTCATTCCACAGTGGATCAACCTCCCGCCCCCAGAGGTTGCACTGAGATAAAACAAGGTTTGAAAGTGGGTCTTTTCAGAGGCTTAGCATTGCTCCTGCTAGAGGCTTCATTAGAACTGTCCATATATAACGTTTCTTTTCTCTTTCTTGCATTCTTATCTGACCCTGAGTCCAAAAGAGCACTAAATGGCACAGGCCAGGCGTGGAGACAGTTATTGTTTCACCCATTAAAACTCCACCAGACCTAAGGATAGTGGCCGAGTCAGTCATAAGGTTTAAAACTAGTTTGGGCTTCCCTGGTGGCCCAGTGATTAAGACTCTTCGCTTCCAATACAGGGACACAAGTTCAGTCCCTGGTCAGGGAAGATCCCACATGCTGCGTGCTTGTGTGCTTAGTCACGTCAGTCGTGTCCGACTCTTTGCGACCCCATGGACTGTAGCCCACCAGCCTCTTCTGTCCAGGGGATTCTCCAGGCTGGAGTACTGGAGTGGGTTGCTGTGCCCTCCTCCAGGGGATCTTCCTCACCCAGGGATTGAACCTGCATCTCCTGCATTGCAGACGGACACTTTAGCACTGAGCCACGGGGGAAGTCATGGCATGACCCCAAAGAAAAAAGTAGTGTTACGTTTGACATCTCATGGGAACCCCAGATGACCAGGTCTCAGGGGTGTTTTCTTGACTCCCTCCTCCCAGCTGCTAGCTGTGTCCTACACACCCACTGGGGAAGATGTTGTTCAAGTGATGGGAACAAGTGGCCCATGGTCTGGGGCAAGCGCCCTTGGGCTGCTGGCACAGGGTGTCAGAAGCAAGAGGTCTGTCTGAAGAAGTTCTGTCTGTCCTCAAAGCGGCTGGTTTTGTTTTCACAGAAAATCATCTTCAGGCCCTGTTGCCGAGGACGCTAGGTACGACTCACCTGTGGGACGTCCGCGTGGCCCCTGGTGGCTGCACAGTGCAGGGCCAGTGGGCCCGCGGGGCAGGAAGCATGTTGAGCCCCTTTGAGATCCCCGGGGGGCCTTCTGTGGTTTGATGCATGAATCGCGCTGTTCTGCCGAAAGGGGGCGCTTCACAAATTCACACTTTAAACGCCTTCACCCTGAAATGGAACCTGGGCATGATTGTGGAGGGGTAGAAATATCCTAACTAACACACTCTTACTAAAACATAGACTCGAGACTTCTAGGACGCTTCCAAGGTGCTGCCCATTTTTCCTCCATGCCGTGACACATTTATTTATCAAGCCTACCGTTTGTGCAGAACTGTGCTGGGCACTCAGTCAGTCGAAACCACTTAGCGGAGGTAGTGGAGAAAGCTGATCCGGGAGTGGAACGTTTTTATCTGGGGTGACTAGTGCGGGATGGCGGCAGGCCTGAGCACAGGTGTGCTGCGTCCCTGCATCCGCCGAGGACAGTCAGGGATGCTCCCCTTTGACGTGTGTCTTAAGAGAGTCAAGCATGCTTCAATGTGAGGAAACCCTGGTGGCTCAGATGGTAAAGAATCCGCCTGCAATGCAGAAGATCCCGGTTCGATTACTGGGTTGGGAAGGTTCCGCTGGAGAAGGGATAGGCTACCCACTTGAGGATTTATGGGCTTCCCTGGTAGCTCAGACGGTAAAGAATCTGCCTACAGTGTGGGAGACCTGGGTTTGATCCCTGAAATGGGAAGATCCCCTGGAAAAGGGAATGGCTACCCACTCCAGTATTCGTGCCTGGAGAATCCCATGGACAGAGGAGCCTGCTGGGCCACAGTTCATGGAGCAAAGGGTCAGACACGACTGAGTGACTACAGCACGCCTCAATTTAAAGAGAGAGAGAGAAGGATTGGATGAGAGGGTGTCCTGGAGGAGAGGACAGGCAGAGAGAACGTGGCGAAAGGGAAGTCGGTGGAAAGAATCCTGGACTCTTGGGAAAAAGAGGAGGGGAGACTGGAAAGGCAGGGTAAGAGAGCTATGAGGAATGATTTTATTCTTCCAAGGGAGGGTTTATTTATTTTCAGGAATGTTCGGCCCCAGTCTGCCCTCTAGTGGCCATTTGGAATATAATCTGTAGTAAAGAAAGATCTGGGCTTCCCCGATGGCTCAGATGGTAAAGAATCTGCCTGTGATGCAGGAGACCCAGGTTCCATCCCTGGGTGGGGAAAATCCCTTGGCGCGAGAAATGGCAACCCACTCCAGTATTCTTGTCTGGAAAATCCCGTGGACAGAGGAGCCTGGCAGGCCACAGTTGATGGAGTTGCAGAATCAGACACGACTGTAGCTCAGCTGCTAAAGAATCCACCCGCAATGCGGGAGACAGGAGGTGAGGATTCCATTCCTGGGAGAGGAAGATCCCCTGCAGGAGGAAATGGCAACCCACTCCGGTATTCTTGCCTGGAAAATCCCACAGACTGGAGCCTGGAGGGCTAGAATTCAAACGGGTCTGAAGAATCAGACACACCTGAGCGTTCAAGGCACACAGCCACACACACCCACACACAAAGATCTAGAAATGTGAGACCTTGATCCAATCATGGGGGTCTTCTGTGACCACGTGGTGGTCTTGTCCTATTGGATATAATCCTTTTGCTGTATGCATATTTGGCCTGTTAGAGGCCATTTATGTTTCTTTTTGATTAATCAATTTTTCAGTAGTTATTCATGAGACCCCAGGGTCTCCATCATTTCTGGAAGGCTCATCTGTGCTTGTATAGAAATGTTTTGAATCTTGCTAGCATGGGTGTATCTTTGGCTTACTAGCTTTGGTTTCCATTCAGGAATGTCAATGGTCTTTTCAGACAAAAGGACCACAAAGAAAATCTTAGTGAGTACCCCCAAAGTAAGGTTTGTTTTTGCTAATGACAATGCAACAAAAACTAAAGGTAAACTTCAAGAGCTCGAACAGAAATCTCTACTTCCTGGTGATTATAAGTGGATCACTTAGATTTCTATTGGGTGGAAGTTGAAATGGAAATTTTCATTAAAATCCATGTGGAGGGACTTCCTTGGTGGTCCAGTGGTTAAGATTCCATGCTTCCAATGCAGGGAGGCCTGGGTTTGATCCCTGATCTTGGAGCTAGGATCCCATGCATGCTACATGGTGCAGCCAAAAAAAAAAAAAAGATCCATTTGGAAAACATCAGAGACATGACCATCACATACCTTCACTTGTAGACTATTGCCAAACCTGGACGTAAATTAGTAGACTTTAATGATTTTTTGTAAATTAAGAAAAAACTATAAAACGTAAAATATAATGTGTTAGGGAGGGAGGGAAAATTAATATCACTAAATTTGTGGCAAATTATCTGGATAACCATGAGCTCTTCAATTTGAAACTTTCAGAGAGGTGAAAATCTTAACTTGTCTAAGCTAATTCAGGAAGCAGCAGAAAGATTAACTATCCTAATGACCTTGGGAAAAGACTGGGGAAAAAAATGTCAGTGAATTTCTTCACAAAAAGGCCCCAGGTTTGGAGAGTTTTATGGATGCGTTCTTTCACACTCTCAAAGAGAAACTATTTTCAGAAACTTTTTCAGAGCATAGCAATATATGGAAATCTTCCCAATTCATTTTGTAAAACAACATCCCTTAGCAGAACCTGATGAAGATTCTACATTGATAGAAAACCCCAGGACCAACTAATAGGGATTTTAGATCCAAATGTCCTAAACAAAGCACTGTGCTGGCAATACCATCAATCTCATAAGTTCAAGGATGGTTCAAGATCAGGTGTTCTGATAATAGACTCTAATTCATCAAGAGATTCAGTAAGGAGAGTCATAATAATCTCATTAAATAACATTTATTAAAAATTATGAGGAGGTTGGGGGGAATTTCCCTGGGTGTCCCGTGGTTAAGATCCTGTGCTTCCACTGCAGGTGATGTGGCTTCAATCCCTGGCTGGGAACTAAGATTTTTTAAATTACTAACTTAAAGAAGCTGAAATCAAGATTGCTGGGAAAAATATCAATAATCTTAGATATGCAGATAACATCACCCTTATGGCAGAAAGTGAAGAAGAACTAAAGAGCCTCTTGATGAAAGTGAAAGAGGAGAGTGAAAAAGTTGGCTTAAAACTCAACCTTCAGAAAACTAAGATCATGGCATCTGGTCCCATCACTTCATGGGGAATAGATGGGGAAACAATGGAAACAGTGAGAGACTTTATTTTGGGGGCTCCAAAATCACTGCCGATGATGACTGCAGTCATGAAATTAAAAGATGGTTGCTCCTTGGAAGAAAAGCTATGACCAACCTAGACAGCATATTAAAAAGCAGAGACATTAGTTTGCCCACAAAGTCCATCTAGTCAAAGCTATGGTTTCTCCAGTAGCCATGCATGGATGTGAGAGTTGGACTATAAAGAAAGCTTAGCACCAAAGAATTGATGCCTTTGAAGTGTGGTGTTGGAGAAGACTCTTGAGAGTCCCTCAGACTACAAGGAGATCCAACCAGTCCATTCTAAAGGAAGTCAACCCTGACTATTCATTGGAAGCACTGATGCCAAAGCTGAAGCTCCAGTACTTTGGGCACCTGTTGCAAAGAGTAGACTCATTGGAAAAGACCCTGATGCTGGGAAAGATTGAGGGCAGGAGGAGAAGGGGACTACAGAGGATGAGATGGTTGGATGGTATCACTGACCATTGAGTTTGAGTAAGCTGCAGGCATTGGTGATGGAAAGCCTGGCGTGCTGCCGTCCATGGGGTCTCAAAGAGCCAGACATGACTGAGTGACTGAACTGAACTGGACTTAAAGAAAGGCGGTTGGGGGAGAGGCCTTTTATAAAGCTAGGACTAGAAAACTTCTGCAACAAGATAAATATTATTTAGATGAAACCAACATCCAAAGTAACATTTTTCTTAAAACTATTCCTGTTTACTTTGGAAGGAAGCCAATCTCAGAATAACTAATTAACAATTCTCTGATGGCGACCCACTCCAGTATTCTTGCCTGGAAAATCCCATGGGTGGAGGAGCCTGATAGGCTTCAGTCCATGGGGTCGCTAAGAGTCGGACACGACTGAGCGACTTCACTTTCACTTTTCACTTTCATGCCGGAGAAGGACATGGCAACCCACTCCAGTGTTCTTGCCTGGAGAACCCCAGGGACAGAGGAGCCTTGTGGGCTGCCGTCTATGGGGTCGCACAGAGTCGGACACGACTGAAGTGACTTAGCAGCAGCAGAGTATCTAGAAGGCAGTGGCAACTCACTGCAGTACTTTTGCCTGGAAAATCCCATGGATGGAGGAGCCTGGTGGGCTGTAGTCCATGGGGTCGCTAAGAGTCGGACACGACTGAGTGACTTCACTTTCACTTTCCTGCATTGGAGAAGGAAATGGCAACCCACTCCAGTGTTCTTGCCTGGAGAATCCCAGGGACGGGGGAGCCTGGAGGGCTGCCGTCTACGGGGTCACACAGAGTCAGACACGACTGGAGTGACTTAGCAGCAGTAGCAGCAGCCAACGCAGTAACGCAGAAATGAGAATTGGAATAGATTGTAAGGAATGTATTGTGGGAAACAAAAGCACTGACATTTTCAGGTATTCTGATTCAAGAGTAGACAGACTGCCTGTTTTTGTCAACAAGTTTTATTGGAATGTAGCCACGCCCACTTGTGTACATCGTGTCTCTGGCTGTTTTCAAGCTGCCATGGCTTGAAAGCCATTGCAAGTTGAACAGCTGTGACAAAAAACACACGTCTGGCAAAACCCCAAATATTTACTATCTAGCATTTATGTGACAAGTTTGCTGCTGCTGCTGCTGCTAAGTCGCTTCAGTCGTGTCCGACTCTGTGCGACCCCACAAATGGCAGCCCACTGGGCTCCGCCATCCCTGGGATTCTCCAGGCAAGAACACTGGAGTGGGTTGCCATTTCCTTCTCCAATGCATGAAGTGAAAAGTCAAAGTGAAGTTGCTCAGTCGTGTCTGACTCAGCGACCCCATGGACTGCAGCCTCCCAGGCTCCTCCGTCCATGGGATTTTCGAGGCAAGAGTACTGGAGTGGGGTGCCATTGCCTTCTCCGGTGACAAGTTTACTGACCCTTTATCCAAGAGTATTCCTTGAAAACCTAAGAAAATCAACGCTGAAACTCTTAGAATGAGAGTTTCAGAAAGTAGGTACAACATAAATAAACAAATAGGCAGCAGATATATCTGTGTGCTAAGCTGCTTCAGTCGTGTCTTAACTCTTTGGGGCCCTATAGACTGTAGCCTGCCAATCCCCTCTGTCCATGGGATTCTCCAGGCAAGAATACTGGGGTCGGTTGCCATGCCCTCTTCCAAGGGATCTTCCCAACTCAGGGATCGAACCTGTGTCTCATCTCCTGCATTGGTAGGCAGGTTTTTTTTTTTTTTTTTTTTTACCACTATTGCCACCTGGGAAGCCCTTTTATGGGTGTGACCACAAGTCAGTTTAAAGGGTCTGGAGGGTAGCAATTTACCATAGGTATGAAGAGGCATAATCTAATAATTTCTTAGAATCTACTTTTAGGAACTAATGAGAAACTTGGACAATGATCACAGTAATATTTATAATAGCAAAAAAATTGGGAATATGCTTATATTTTAAAAATTGGAGGATGACTAAGTAAATTATGGTTCTTGCATTAAATGGAATATTCTACAGGTTTCCAAGTTTTCTGCAATGAGCATGTGGCACTTTCATAACAAGGAGGGAATATCTTCACGTTGAAGAAGAAAAAAAAAGTAAATTCCACTCTATTTGAGACATTATGTTTTCAGGAAAATATTTGAAATTGCTTCTAATACAAGTGAGCCAAGTGGATTATAGAACTAGCTTGATCCCCCCATTATACCCATATGTAACATTCACAGAAAAAATAATTGCCCAGCGGACATAGCAGTCAGTGGAATGCTAAGGAATTCAAATTTTCTTTATACCTTTCTTTTTGGATTTATAATTTTTTAGGCTATTAACATTTTTCTTTGTATATCTTTTAAAGGGGAGAAAATGTGCCAATAGCATAGGCAATTTGGGGAATTACCCTTAGTAACCTGAGTGTTAAGATATTTTTTTTACCAAGGATTGAAGTTTAATCACTTAGATTATGCCATTGTCCTAAAGGGTCCTAAGAATAAGAAGATGTATTTCTCTTGTTTAAATTGGTGATGGTGTCAAGTAGCTTGAATCATTTGGCAGGGCTAGACTCTTACACACTTTTGGCATCTCATTTTTGACACTGACCCTGGCTGGACTATTCATCTGCAAAATGAAAATCTGGAATTAAGCATGTTGAGGGGAATATTGGTGTGTCTACTATGGGTGGTCCCAGAACCTCCCCACTCCTCTCTTGGGGTGGGCTTGCCTGACATGATGCCTAGGAGGGCATCTTCTTTAAAAGCAACTCTGGGTTATAATTCCTGGAAATTTACATTGTAATCTACATGCTCCTCCCCTCGAATCTCACTGCATCTCAGTCTTTGGTTTTAAACCTTTTATTCTCCAGTAGCATTTTTTCAAAGATGGTGATTGTATGACCAGGTGTGTCCTCCTGTCATGACAGGCCTTCGAGGAAACGCAGAGCCCTTGGTGACGTGGGGAATGTGACAGCAGCCGTGCCCACCCTTCTGGGGTTCCCCAATAGCTCCGCCACCAGCACACCCACGAGCTCGGAGGAGCACAGACCCTTCGAGAAAGTGGTGAACAAGGAGTCGCTGGTCATCTCCGGCCTGCGTCACTTTACTGGCTATCGCATCGAGCTTCAGGCTTGCAACCAAGACTCCCCCGAGGAGAGGTGTAGCGTGGCTGCCTATGTCAGCGCCAGGACCATGCCTGAAGGTAGGTCGACTCATCACAGAGCCAAGAGACACAGGCTAACCAAGGAAGCTCTCCACTCTCTAGGCAGCAGACATGAGACTTTATTTGCCTTCATCGTTTTTCATTTTCCCCTGAGAGGCAGTGGACATGATACACTGTGTAAATTTCAGGTGTACAATGTGTTGGTTTGCTCCATTATACATTGCAAAATCTTCACCACAATAGCATTAGCTAACATCTCCATCAGGCTTCCCTGGTGGCTCAGAGGTTAAAGCGTCTGCCTCCAATGCGGGAGATCCGGGTTCGATCCCTGGGTCGGGAAGATCCCCTGGAGAAGGAAATGGTAACCCACTCCAATATTCATGCCTGGAGAATCCCATGGACGGAGACAGTCCATGGGGTCGCAAAGAGTCAGACACGACTGAGTGACTTCAAAAAAAAACAAAAACATCTCCATCAGGGCACAAAATTACCACTTCTTGTTTGTGGTGAGGAAATTTCGGATCTATTCTCTTAGCAGCTTTCAAGTATAAAACACAGCATTATTAACTTTGTGCTTCCCTGGTGGCTCAGACAGTAAAGAATGTGCCTGGAGTTCAGGAGACCTGGGTTTGATCCCTGGGTTGGGAAGATCCCCTGAAGAAGGGACTGGCAACCCACTCCAGTATTCTTGCCTGGAGAATTCCATGGACAGAGGAGCCTGGTGGGCTACAGTTCATGGGGTCGCAAAAGAGTCACACACATACACTGTAAACTATAATCATCTTTCTAGTTGTTGTTTAGTCGCTAAGTTGTGTCTGACTCTTTTTCTGTGTGTGAGTCATAAGAAAAATAAAGTGAAATTAAGAAATACAACATATAGTGTGTGTGTGTGTGTATATATATATATATATATATATATATAGTATATTAGGGTTCTCCAGAGAAACCTAACCAACAGTCTGTAAGATAGACCAATAGATGCATAAATAGATAGATAGACATAAATATGTAAAGAATTCCATGAGAATGTCCATTCTTCAATAAGGGAAATGGAACACAGTTACACAACCAATTTAAGGTCGCTCAGCTGCTCAGTGGTGGAGGTGGGGTTTGATCCAGGGATCGAGTCCCCAACACTAATCACTGCTCCTTACAGCCAAGGCAGATGATATCGTCGGCCCCGTGACCCATGAAATCTTCGAGAACAACGTCGTTCACTTGATGTGGCAGGAGCCCAAGGAACCCAACGGTCTGATCGTGCTGTATGAAGTGAGTTACCGACGATACGGCGAGGAGGTAAGATCCTTGATGCCTGGGCATGTGCCTTCAAGGCTGTTATTGATACCTCCTTCCTTTTCGTGAATTCTGGCTCTTGTGCTTCTCTCATTAGATGCTTTGTCATGAAGACTCAAAGCCTTGATATATGACTTTCCAGGGAGATGGGTCAGGTCCAACATTTTATTGTAGCTAAACTCTCCCCAGGACTGTGTGCCCCATGCATGCTAAATGCTTTCTACATGATATCTCATTTATCCAGTTTTACCACATCTAACATGTGATAAGAAGCCTTGTTATTCTCACAGACTGCTCAGAAAGAAAAAGGTGCTGCCCATTCTAACTGTAAGATGCATTCATATTTCAGAAATGTCAAATGTAGAAATAATATGTCTCTTGGGATCAATGAAGTACAATAAATCCTCAGAAAACCCAATGAGCTTAGTACTGACTGAGGCATCCAGAATTTAAATTGCATCCAAGGTTTATAGGAAGAGAATCAAGATTTGAACCCAGGGCTATCTGATGTTGTAATCCAGGGGTTGGCAATTCTTTCTGTAAAGGTCCAGATCCAAAACATGTTTGGCTTTATGGTCAGATGGTGTCTGCAGCTACTCAATTCTGCCTTTGCGTTGTGAAAGCCACGTGTAGATAATATGTAAATGAAGAGGTATGGTTGTGTGCCATTAAAACTTTATTTGCAAAAACAGGCACCAAGCAGACTGGATTTGCTGGCCCCCATTCTAAGCTAGTAACCACTGTGGGGCAAGTCTCTATCCTCTGATATGGCTTATTGTCTTCCTTGTGGTTCCGTGGTAAAGAATCCACCTGCTGATGTAGAAGACACAGGAGATGCAGACTTGATCCCTCGGTCTGGAAGGTTTCCCTGGAGGAGGAAATGGTAACCCACTCCAGGATTCTTGCCTGGAGAATCCCATGGACAGAGAAGTCTGGCAGGCTACAGTCCATGGGGTTGCAAAGAGCCAGACATGACTGAGCGACTGAGCATGCTCACAGCCCAAAGAGGCACTGCTGAGGCTTGGATTGGTTGGGGCCACTTCTCCCATTTACTGGATGACTTCAGACAGATGTCAGGTCACCTCCCTGAGCTGACCCAGAGGGTGTACCCTGCCATCAACTGAGCCCTTTGCAATGATCCGTTTACACCTCACAGTGACCCTGCAAAGTAGAATCTGCTGGTGAGTGTCTCCCTTTATGGCTGAGAGAATGGAAATTTAGGGAGTCGAATAGACTTCAAAGCAGACACAGAATGAAAATGAATGGGCATGGTCGTTGCCAATAAAACTTTATTTACAAAATCAAGCAGTGGACCAGATTCAGCCTTTGGGCTCTAGTTTGCCAACCCCTAACAGAGGTTGTTGGCTTTCCCAGTGGCTCAGCGGTAAAGAATCTGCCTGCAATGTAGAAGCTGCAGGAGATGTGGGTTCGATTCCTGGGTCAGGGAGATCCCCTGGAGTGGGGCATGGCAACCCACTCCAGATTTCTTGCCTGGAGAATCCCATGGATAAAGGAGCCTGGTGGGCTACAGTCCATGGGGTCGCAGAGTCAGACACAACTGACTTAGCACGCATGCAACAGAGGTTGGTGGGCACAGCTCGGTTTCCCCAAGCCAGAGATGACAAATGGACCTCCATCTGTTGATCCCTCCTGGGACCACATCTCTGGATGCCCAGATATTCAGCTTTGATGATGATTTAGAACTGAAATCAGCAAACTATGATCTATGGGCCAAACTGGCCCCTGGCCTGTTTTTATATGTCCTGCACACAGTCGTCAAGAAAAACAGTTGTTAAGGAAAAATATGCACCAGTGTGAGCCTAGTGCAGAGAAGGCAATGGCACCCCACTCCAGTACTCTTGCCTGGAACATCCCATGGACAGAGGAGCCTGGTAGGCTGCGGTCCTTGGGGTCACGAAGAGTCGGACACGACTGAGCGACTTCCCTTTCACTTTTCACTTTCATGTATTGGAGAGGGAAATGGCAACCCACTCCAGTGTTCTTGCCTGGAGAATCCCAGGGACGGGGGAGCCTGGTGGGCGGCCGTCTATGGGGTCACACAGAGTCGGACACGACTGAAGTGACTTAGCAGCAGCAGCAGCAGTGAGCCTAGTGGCCAAGCCCAGAATCAGTGTGGGAGAGGAGCCTTTGGGGGTATATAAAGAGAGGCACGATTCACAGGGAGCCACCAGTGCACAAGTGATTTAATATCTCATCCCATATATATTAATCCCATTTTTTCTAACGAAATAGTTCAGTTTTGGGTTGGAGCAAAGCTTTATGCATAATAATTTTACCACTAACAAAAAGTGCAAGCCACTAGATGTCCACCCATTGGAGAATGGATATATAGAAGATGGTGCGTACATAAAATTGGTGGATATACAGCCTTTTAAAGCTTTTATGTTGGGGGTGATCATGGTCCAGTATAACAAGGAGACTGAGATTTCCAACTCTGGATTTTAGATTCTCTAAGCTGTTACTCTTCATCTTCCACCAGCAGCCATGAAAGTAACTTATGACAAAAGGGAAGCTTATTAGCTTCCATAACCAGGTGATGGAGTTCAGGCACAGCTGGATCCAGATTCCTTTGGATCTTTTGTGTCTCAAGGGTCCTTGCAGTGAGCCCAGTAGCTCCTGGCTGTCCTGTGATTTTAGAGGTTCCAATCTTCATATTCTCTCAGCACCAAGCCTGGAAGAAGAGAGTCTGTGTCCCAGCATTTCCAGCCAGGCTGAGGTCACATGACACCCAGTCATATGACCAGGACAGTGCTGTGTGCTGATTGGCTTAGGCATAAGGGTTTTTAAATAACAGCTTAATTGAGATACATTCACACATGGTAAAATACAACCACTTAACACATATTAATGCAGAGAGCTGACTCATTTGAAAAGACCCTGATGCTGGGAAAGATTGAAGGTGGGAGGAGAAGGGGATGACAGAGATGAGATGGTTGGATGGCACCACTGACATTATGGACATGAGTTTGAGTAAACTCTGGGAGTTGGTAATGGACAAGGAGGCCTGGTGTGCTGCAGTCCATGGGATTGCAAAGAGTCGGACACAACTGAGCGACTGAACTGAATTGAACACATATTAATACAATGCAGTGATTTGTAATATAGTTACAGAGTTGTGCTACCATCACCACAATTCCAAAATTTTTGCATCGCTTCTCAAAGAAAGCCTACCTCCACCTCCAGCCATTAAACCCCCAATCTTTCCTACTTCCTTTCCCTCCAGCCCTTCAGTTCAGTTCAGTTCAGTCGCTCAGTCGTGTCCGACTCTTTGCGACCCCTTGAATCGCAGCACGCCAGGCCTCCCTGTCCATCACCAACCCCCGGAGTTCACTCAGATTCATGTCCATCGAGTCCGTGATGCCATCCAGCCATCTCCTCCTCTGTCGTCCCCTTCTCCTCCTGCCCCCAATCCCTCCCAGCATCAGAGTCTTTTCCAGTGAGTCAACTCTTCGCATGAAGTGGCCAAAGTACTGGAGTTTCAGCTTTAGCATCGTTCCTTCCAAAGAACACCCAGGGCTGATCTCCTTTAGAATGGACTGGTTGGATCTCCTTGCAGTCCAAGGGGCTCTCTGGAGTCTTCTCCAACACCACAGTTCAAAAGCATCAATTCTTCAGCGCTCAGCCTTCTTCACAGTCCAACTCTCACATCCATACATGACCAGTGGAAAAACCATAGCCTTGACTAGATGGACCTTTGTTGGCAAAGTAATGTCTCCAGCCCTTGGCAATCACTAATTTGCTTTCTGTCTCTATGGAGACAGGTCTCTGCTACTGTGGCCATCTCATCCTCAGTTGCCTGGAATTTCCCAGGTTTGAACACTAAAGTCCCGCATCCCAGTGTAACATGGATAAACTGGTACAGGTATTACCCTGTTGGCACTGGATCCAACCCTTCTCCCAGCTACCTTTGCTGGCCTGCCTCTCTCACTTCTGGAACCCAAAGATCACCAGTAGGGCTTCCCTGGTGGCTCAGCTGATAAAGAATCTGCTTGCAATGTGGGACACCTGGGTTCATTCCCTGGGTTGGGAAGATTCCCTGGAGAAGAGAATAGCTACCCACTCCAGTATTGTGACCTGGAGAATTCCATGGACTCTATAGTCCATAGGGTCTCAAAGAGTTGGACACAACTGAGTTACTTTCACTTCACTTCGCAGGGTTGAACACTAAATTCTTGCATCCCAATATAACATGGGTTACCCTGTTGGCACTGGATCCAAGCCTAACTTCTCCCAGCCACCATTGCTGGCCTGCCTCTCTCATTTCCGGAACCCAAGGATCACCAGTAGGAATCCCTACCACCAATCCCCACCATAATCTCTGCCTGACCCTGATCCCAGACAGACCAGCCCTATTTGCTCTTTAGGGGAACAGGGAGTTGGAGGGAAAGTTAGGAGTGAGAGGTTGTAATACCTAAAAAGAAAAAAAAAAAAAAAAAACTCCTCATGAACAAAACTGGTCTGTTATTTCCATTTTCTTTGTCTAGCATCGCTTTGAATAATGTGTGTGGATGCTCAGTTGCTCATTTGTGTCTGACTCTTTGCGACCCTGTGGACTGTAGCCCACCTGGCTCCTCTGTCTATGGGATTTTTCAGGCAAGAATACTGCAGTGGATTGCCATTTCCTCTTACAGGGAATCTTCCCCACCCAGGGATTGAACCCATGACTCTGGCAACTCTTGTATTGGCAGGCAGGTTCTTTACCACTGTACCACCTGGGAAACCCTTGATAAAGTAAAAAGTAAAGTAAAAAAAAAGGTTTTTTACACCAGCTGTACTGTTGGGATGTAATTTTGCCAGGTTTACAAAATTCTCTCCAGCATTTGGTGGGAGGTCATCTTTTCCCCTCTTATTTGCTAGTTGAACAGCCAAAACCACCATTGTTTTTGATTCTGCCTCTCCTTGAACTTTGCATCAGTCATTTCTCCCCTCACCACTTCCCCTCCCATCCTGGGACACCCTGGACCCGGGAACCATCTCCATGGAAAGAGCATCGATTTTCAGTTTCTGTGCACTTAACATCTTTGCCTCAGCGTGTTTTTGCAGTTTTGAGCCATTTTACTTTTTTTCCCCCTTGTTTGCACAAACTTTTCTGTAATTGGCTTCTTCACTCTTCATCAGACTTGCTTCTTGGTGGTTTTTTTTTTTGGTGTCTCTAATTCCTTCCATCAGGCTCCCTTCTTTGTCCTCACCCCTCGAGGTACCCGACCAGCACTGGAGGCTATATTTTCCCTTTCTCCCCGGATAGCAACTCCCTTTGGTTTCTATATTTGCTTATTTGTCCCTTTCCACTTGGTGACTCATTCGACTTGGAAGAACCTTTGGACTAGACTTCCCCACTCCTACCACTAGCCTGATCTGTTTTCTTGCTGTTATTATCACATGATAAGCACGGGAGTTTTTACGTTTCTCTCCCTCCTCCCACTCCCTCCTGAAATTTTCCAGTCCAGTTCCCTGCATGCACTATGAACTTGGAGCTGTCTTGGAAAGTTTCAAAACTGGCCGACGCTTACAGGTTTCATGATCATATTTCCCAGTGAGCCTTATGCTTCTCCTAATAAGCACTGGGTTTCTTTCTTTTTACATGTTTATTGCTGGGGTGTGTATACTTACTATTTCTACCCTTCTTTCCAGACATTTAAGTAGATCCCAACTCTTTTAGATCCCCTGGAGAAGGAATTGGCAACTCACTCCAGTATTTTTGCCTGGGAAATCCCATGGAGAGAGGAGCCTGACGGGCTACAGTCCATGGGGTCACAAAGAGTTGGACATGACTGAATGTGCATGTGTGCATGTGTACACACACACACACACACACACACACAAACTCTTTTAATAAATAAATCAAAAGGCTACATTGTGAGAAGGAAGCTGTTTTAAAATTTGTCCTTAAGACATTAAGTCCTTGTATCTGTTTGGTTCTTAGGTGATTTAGGAGATCTGAGTTCCTTCTTTCCTGCCCTCCTGGAGTCCTGGTGAAAATACTCCGTGGTGGTTTCAAGGCAGCCAGACAGTTGGTAGTTTTGGAGCCAGACAGTTCTGGGTTCAAGGGATGCCCTGCCAATGACCAGCTATGAGATCTGGGACAAATCATTTCGACTCCCCCAGCAGCAGAAGACAAACTATTTATGCAATGCCTGTTTTTGTACAGCTCATGAACTAAGAATCACTGTTACATCTTCAAACAGTTGAAAAAAATTCAAAAGAAAAATAGTAGCTCATGTGTGTGTATGTGTGTGTGTTAGTTGCTCAGTTGTGTCCGACTCTTTGTGACCCCATAGACTATACCCTGCCAGGCTCCTCTCTCCATGGGATTTCCCAGGCAAGAATATTGGAGTGGGTTGCCATTCCCTTCTCCAGGGGATCTACCTGACCTGGGGATTGAACCTGGGTCTCCTGCATTGCAGGCAGATTCTTTACTGTTTGAGCCACCAGGGAAGCCCTAGTATCTCACGTGTGTAAATTTCTGCGAGGTTCAGCTTTCAGCATCCACCATGTCTTGTGGGCACACAGCCACACCTGTTTGTCTATGGATATTAGAGATTCAGGATCTGGTTCTGACTGCTTTTGAGCTATTGAAGGTTGATATTGAGTTGATAACAGTGACCACCTGGCCCCCTTGGAGCTAAAAATAATTTACTCTCTGGCCCTTTACAGCCAAAGTTCACTGACCTCTGCTCTAAGCCTCCCTTTCCTTGTTTCTAACTAAGCTAAGCATGACATTGTAAGGGTTAAGTGCCATGATCTAAGCCATATGCTTGGCTATGGTTTTGGAATATTGGCTATTATCAACAACAATAACTTCTCTGAAACTGAAAACGTGACAGTCACTCAGTCGTGTCCAACTCTTTGCAACCCCTTGGACTGTAGCCCACCAGGCTCCTCTGTCCATGGGATTCTCCAGGCAAGAATACTGGAGTGGGTTGCCGTTCCCTTCTCCAGGGGATCTTCCTGATCCAGGGATCGAAGCTGAGACTCTTGCATTGCAAGTGGATTCTTTACCCTCAGAGCCACCAGGGAAGCCCGATAACCTCTCTGCTGCTGCTGCTGTTAAGTCGCTTCAGTCGTGTCTGACTCTGTGCTACCCCATAGACAGCAGCCCACCAGGCTCCTCTGTCCCTGGGATTCTCCAGGCAAGAATACTGGAGTGGGTTGCCACTGCCTTCTCCCCAATAACCTCTATCTGTGCCTTATCCATAGAGCTACGGTTCAGGAATTCCATGAGGCTCAAAGTCACTCACATGTTGCAGTGTTTATGCCTCACTCCCTCCATGTTACTTCTGAGTGGGATCTTTGTCTTTCAGGAGCTGCACCTCTGCGTCTCCCGCCGGCATTATGCTCTGGAGCGCGGCTGCCGGCTGCGCGGGCTGCTGCCTGGGAATTACAGCGTGAGAGTTCGGGCCACCTCCCTGGCAGGCAATGGGTCTTGGACGGAAGCCACCTATTTCTACGTGACAGACTATTGTAAGTCTGCACGGCCCTTTCGACTGGTAGAGTCTGTGCTTGGTGCTGGGCCTAGCAGGGCGTTTCAGAGGATGCTTGGGGAAGCCCGGAGGCTGTGGGTACTGCCTCTGACTTGACCTCGGGGTCCACCAGCTGCTGCTGTGTGACCAGGGCAAGATGCTTGCCCTCTCTAAGCCCATGCTTTCTCATCTGGCTATGGGTATAATACTAGGACCACCACTGGAGGTGAAGGGAGGCTTCAGTGACATCATGAATGTCAAGTGGCTGGCACAGGGCACGTGTGATAAGCACATTAGCTCCTGTTATCAGGGTCTCCATCTTTGTCTTCAGATGGGCCATGTCCTCCAAGGGAGTATGTGGGAGCTTATCTACTCAGCCTTGGGCATGCTGGCAGGAAGGACTGCCACTGAGCGAGCTGGACACACTGTGGATAGTAGAATAGGGAGAGATGGGGGGAGCTGAGCTGGTCAGGGAGTGCTTCCTGGAGGCGGGGACATCTTGGCTGAAACCTGGAAGAATGTGTAAGAGGGGACAGACCAGTGGGTGTAGGAACCCAGACACTTAGAAGGAGGGGCAATTCTAGACCAGGAGGAGTGGTAACTTGGGTGGGAGGAGGGCAGATAGAGCTTCTGCTTAGTTGGCTGGATTTTCATCTACCAGGCTTGGTGAGACTGGGGAAAGTGGAAAGGGATTCTTGCTGGGCTGGTTCTGGTCAAGTTAAAGAGCATGGTTCCCACCAAAACTACCCTCACCTCAGATGCCAGATGCAAGCTTGAGGGTTCTCCAGGCCACCTGCACTTCTGCCTGGCTGGCTACAAATCTGGGGGTTATCACAACCCCCTCAGATTTAGTTACTTGCTAGAGAAGACTCTGATTTTGGGAAAGATTGAGTGCAGGAGTAGAAGGAGACGACAGAGGATGAGATGATTGGATGGCATCATCGACTCAATGGGCATGAGTTTCAGCAAACTCCAGGAGATAGTGAAGGACAGGGAAGCCTGGCAGTCCATGTGGTCGTAAAGAGTCAGACAGGACTAAATGACCGAACAGCAGCCTAATGGCTCATAGAACTCAGGAAAATGCCATGGGACAGTGGGCTTTATTATACAAGATGTAAGTCAGGACCACTCAGATAAAGAGCCACATAGGGCAGGGGCCCAGAGGGGACTGGAAGACATGGCTCCTGTGTCTTCTCTCCATGGAATCAGGACACATCACAGCACCATCCTGGCATATCAGTGTGCCCACCAGCCAGGAAGCTTCTCTGAGCCTTGGTGAACAGAGTTTTTATTGGGGTTTCATTACATCGGTGAGATTGATCAAGTCATTAACCACAGGACTGAACTCCATCTCCAAACCCCCTCCCCTGTCTGGAAGCCAGGCTGAAAGTCCAACCCCTCTAATCNACCAGCCAGGAAGCTTCTCTGAGCCTTGGTGAACAGAGTTTTTATTGGGGTTTCATTACATCGGTGAGATTGATCAAGTCATTAACCACAGGACTGAACTCCATCTCCAAACCCCCTCCCCTGTCTGGAAGCCAGGCTGAAAGTCCAACCCCTCTAATCACACGCATGGTCTTCCCATGACCAGCCCCCATCTCGAACTATCTTATCTCTTAGCATAAACTCAGGTGTGTTCCGGGGGCTTCATCAATAACAAAGACATTGCTAACACAGATTTTTCAAGGATTTAGAGGGAAACCATGAACAGAATTCGAAAGAAATTATCAAAATGGGGGAAATATTTGTGACCTCATTGACAAAGAGTTCATATCTTTAATACAAAATGAGTATGTATCTATGTCTCCTATGAGTAAAAGATATATGTCCTCACACAAAAATATTCAAGGGATATAAATAGCCAAGTTTAAAAGAAATAGAAAAATAGAAAACATAAGGGGAAAAATGACCAACTTCACTCAAAACCACACCAAAAGGGAAAAAAAAAAGCAAATCAAAATGAAACAGAATTTTTAACTTATCAAATTGGCAAGTGTTTTGCTTGTTTCTGTTATTTAATTACACACAGTGTTGTCCAAGAGTGCAGAAACATGGATGTTATTTTTCATGGTGAGTGAGTCCTAAACCACAATCCTTTAATAACATATATCCAAAAAAAAAAAAAAAAAGCTTTTACTGTTTCAGCCAGCAATGGTGGCTCTAGAAATTCATCCTAAGGAAATGATCAGAGATGTCACCAAAAGATAAATGATTGAGGAAATTCAGCACAGCTTACTAACAGTAGCTAACAATGGAGAATTAAATATTCAACACATTTGATTAACAACTCTTTCTTAAATAATAAGGAAGCTGGCAAGGCACCCAGGGTGTAGAATTTAAAGAGGCACTCACCCTCTGGGGGTGACTCTGCCCTGGTATGGCCTAAAGGAAGCGTTCCTCTCAAATTTCGCATCCTGGCCGCCTCCCTTCCTGAATCCTAGTTCTGGTGGCCACTGGAATCTCAGGAGTGAACTGGTCTGTGGGTCTGGGAAGCAGACTGGGGTGGGGTGCGCATCATGGCTCCCAGCTATGCTGGGTGCTGGGCAATTGGTAACCTCCACCTTTCCCTCTCCTAAGAAAAAGGAGGAGGGACATGCCCACCATGGCACATGACCAGATGGTTTCCATTTTTTATGTCCCATCCAACCCTGAGTATTCATTAGAAGGACTGATGCTGAAGCTGAATCTCCATTCCTTTGGCCACCTGATGTGACGAGTCATTGGAAAAGACCCTGATGCTGGGAAAGATTGAGGGCGAGAGGAGAAGGGGGTGACTGAGGATGAGTTGGTTGGATGACATTACCGACTCAATGGACATGAATTTGAGCAAACTCCAGGAGACAGTGAAGGACAGGGAAACCCGGCGTGCTGCCGTTCATGGGGTTGCAAAGAGTCAGACATGACTGAGCAACTGAACAACAACATCCAAGGTCCAGGAGGACAAGATGTCTCCGGATAGAGCTGACCCTTAAGGGCAGCATGGAACAGTGGTCAAGAACTTGCTCAGATGGCCTGGGTTCAAATCCCTGCTCCACCATGAATCAGCTCTTAAACCTGGGCAAGAACCCTCACCTCTCTGAGCCTGTGTCCCATTCTGTTAACTGGCATTGATGTTAACACCACCCCCACCCCACCCCCGCCACTTTGGCTTAT
>SJYT01037876.1:7613-66184 GCA_006410635.1 Cephalophus harveyi | reverse complement strand
TAAGAGACAGCCCCCACCCCACCCCCGCCACTTTGGCTTATGGAATGATTAACTAAGATCTCCCAGGCAGAACACTTCAAACAGTGCCTGGTATGTTCATAAGTGTTCAGTAAACTGTTACTATTAAAGACCCGAAGGACCAGGTTCTTTCTCTGGTTTCCCAGAACTCACTTTCTTCCTTGGCTTGGAAGCGTCTGAATACATGGGTGCATTTGTACTTACAGACAATTCAGCCTTGCATGAGAATTAGAAAGAATTAAGGCTGCATAACATTTCTTCAGTTGGTTTAGTTCTTTGGGACGACCCCCTGGCACACACAGGGCACTTCCGATGGATTTTTCATCTGCCAGAGGTACTGCTGGGATTGAAATAGGCTATTTAATTGGAAGGGTTCAGTGCAAACGGAAAAGATGTGGTCCCTTGTTTAAAAAGTGTCAAGATTTTAAAGACAGGAAGAGCAGAGCATTAAACAGAGAGCAGGACCTTCTGAGGGCTTCCCTGGTAGCTTCAGTTCAGTTCAGTCGCTCAGCCGTGTCCGACTCTTTGCAACCCCGTGGACTGTAGCACGCCAGGCCTCCCTGTCCATCACCAACTCCTGGAGTTCACTCAAACTCATGTCCATAATGTCGGTGGTGCCATCCAACCATCTCATCCTCTGTCATCCCCTTCTCCTCCCGCCTTCAATCTTTCCCAGTATCTGGGTCTTTTCCAATTAGTTGGCTCTTCACATCAGGTGGCCAAAGTATTGGAGTTGCAGCTTCAGCATCAGTCCTTCCAATGAATATTCAGGACTGATTTCCTTTAGGATTGACTGGTGGATCTCCTTGCAGTCCAAGGGACTCTCAAGAGTCTTCTCCAACACCACAGTTCAAAAGAATCAATTCTTTGGCGCTCAGCTTTCTTTACAGTCCAACTCTCACATCCATACATGACTACTGGAAAAACCATAGCTTTGACTAGATGGACTTTTGTTAGTAAAGCAATGTTTTTTAATATGCTGTCTAGGTTGGTCATAACTTTTCTTCCAAGCAAGTGTCTTTTAATTTCATGGCTGCAATAAACCATCTGCAGTGATTTTGGAGCCCAAGACAATAAAGTCTCTCACTGTTTCCATTGTTTTCCCATCTATTTGCCATGAAGTGATGGAACCAGATGCCATGATCTTAGTTTTCTGAATGTTGAGTTTTAAGCCAACTTTTTCACTCTCCTCTTTCACTTTCATCAAGAAGCTCTTTAGTTCTTTGCTTTCTGCAATAAGGGTGGTATCATCTGTGTATCTGAGGTTATTGATATTTCTCCCGGCAGTCTTGATTCCAGCTTGTGCTTCATCCAGCCTGGCATTTTGCATGCTGTACTCTGCATATAAGTTAAATAAGCATAATGACAATACACAGCCTTGACGTACTCCTTTCCCGATTTGGAACCAATCTGTTTGTTGTTCCATGTCCAGTTCAAACTGTTGCTTCTTGACCTGCATTCTCAGGAGGCAGGTCAGGTGGTCTGGTATTCCCATCTCTTTAAGGATTTTTCACAGTCTGTTGTGATCCACACAGTCAAAGGTTTTGACGTAGTCAATAAAGCAAAAATAGATATTTTTCTGGAACTCTCTTGCTTTTTTGATGATCCAGCGGATGTTGGCAATTTGATCTCTGGTTCCTCTGCCTTTTCTAAATTCAGCTTGAACATCTGGACGTTCACGATTCACATACTGTTGAAGCCTGACTTGGAGAATTTTGAGCATTACTTTGCTAGCATGTGAGATAAGTGCAATTGTGCAGTAGTTTGAACATTCTTTGGCCTTGCCTTTCTTTGGGATTGGAATGAAAACTGACCTTTTCCAGTCCTATGGCCACTGCTGAGTTTTCCAAATTTGCTGACATATTGAGTGCAGCACTTTCACAGCATCATCTTTCAGGATTTGAAATAGCTCAACTGGAATTTCATCACCTCCACTAGCTTTGTTCATAGTGATGCTTCCTAAGGCCCACTTGACTTCGCATTCCAGGATGTCTGGCTCTAGGTGAGTGATCACACCATCATGATTATCTGGGTCATGGAGATCTTTTTTTGTATAGTTCTTCTGTGTATTCTTGCCACCTCTTCTTAATATCTTCTGCTTCTGTTAGGTTCATACCATTTCTGTCCTTTATTGTCTTTGCATGAAATGTTCCCTTGGTATCTCTTGGTATCTCTAATCTGGTAGCTTAGGGGTAAAGAATCCTCCTGCCAATACAGGAGATCCAGGTACGATTCCTGGGCTGGGAAGATCCCTTGGAGAAGGAAATGGCAACCTGCTCCAGTATTCTAGCCTGGGAAATCCCATGGACAGAGGAATCTGAAGGGCTAAAGTCCGTGGGGTCTCAAAGAGTCAGACATGACTTAGTGACTGAAAATCAACAAGGATCTTCTGAGTAGGGGACCTAGCTGATGGCTTGGGTTGCATGTCTATGAAGCTGGTGGTGAAGGGAGAAAGCTGGCGCTGGGCAGTGATCTGGGGTCACTGCAGGGGATACTGACTCAGGGACTAGAGAAGGGGAACAAGGGTGAGTGGCCCATTAGATGTGTAGATATGCTTTCTGGCATGACCTTTGATGTGAACACATTTTGATGAGAACCCTACATTTTCTTATTCTATTTCAGTAGACGTGCCATCAAATATTGCAAAAATCATCATCGGTCCCCTCATCTTTGTCTTTCTCTTCAGTGTTGTGATTGGAAGTATTTGTCTATTCCTGAGAAAGAGGTGAGTGCGATGATGTGCTGGTAAGCGGTTAACAACCAGCTCTCTTGGGGAAAAGTATGCCTGCTGCTGCTGCTGTTAAGTTGCTTCAGTTGTGTCTGACTCTGTGCGACCCCATAGATGGCAGCCCACCAGGCTCCCCGTCCCTGGGATTCTCCAGGCAAGAACACTGGAGTGGGCCGCCACCTCCTTCTCCAATGCATGAAAGTGAAAAGTGAAAGTGAAGTCGCTCAGTCGTGTCCGACTCTTTGCAACCCCATGGACTGTAGCCTGGCAGACAGCATTGTCCATGGAATCCTCCAGGCAAGAATACTGGAGTGGGTAGCTATTCCCTTCCCCAGGGGCACCTTCCTGACCCAGGGATCAAATCCAGGTCTCTTGCATTGTAGGCAGATTGTTTACCATCTGAGCCAACCGGGAAAGCCATATGCATTATGATAGGATTTAATAGGATTTAATTTATCCATTTTTTTTAAACATGGACTTGATTTCTTCGTCTTCAGTTCACAGCAAAACTGAAGCAAAAGTATAAGAATTTCCCATACACCCCTTGACCCATGCATGAAGGCGAAGGTGAAGTCGCTCAGTCGTGTCTGACTCTTTGCGACCCCGTGGACTGTAACCTACTAGGCTTCTCCGTCCGTGGGATTTTCCAGGCAAGAATACTGGAGTGGATTGCCATTTCCTTCTCCAGGGGATCTTCCCGACCCAGGGATCGAACCTGGGTCTCCCGCATTGGAGGCAGACGCTTTAACCTCTGAGCCACCAGGGAAGCCCATGACCCATGCATGATCCCCTATTATCAACATCTCCCATCAATGTTATAACTGATAAACCTACATCCATACATTGTTATCACCCAAAGTTCATAGTTTATATTATGCTTCACTCTCGGTGTTGTGCATTGTATGGATTTGGACAAATAATATAATGACATGTTTCTACTGGGGCTTCCCCAGTGGCTCAGTGGTAAGGAATCCACCTGCAATGCAGGAGATGCAGATTCAATCCCTGGATCGGGAAGATCCCCTGCACAAGGAAATGGCAACCCACTCCAGTATTCTTGCTTGGAAAATCCCATGGACAGTGGAGCCTAGCGGGCTACAGACTATGGGGTCTCAGAGTCAGGCATACAGCTTAGCGACTAGATAACTGCCACAATGCAGTGACTCATGAACATAAAGTCTTTCTGCCATATGTGTGCAACCATCTAAATAAATAAGGTAACAGAGGTGGACTGAAGAGTGTCCAATATAGTAAGATACAGTGTGATAATTAGGAAGTGGTCAGTTTTGAGTATGTGTTACGTTTGCTTTGAACAGAATATATTTAACTGTAGGCTTATGTAATTTAAAGCGGTGGTTGTATTTAACAACTGGCTTGCAAATTTCCTGAAAATTCAACAGTTGTTTCTCATAAGCTGGAATGAGATGGTTTCAGAACAGCAGCGGGTGAATAGTTTTTAGATGTTATAATGACAACCATAAATTATAGTTTATGGGTAAGCTGTTCCACGCTGATGCACTTAAGTAGCCATCTGATGGGCTTCTGCTAAAAAAAATTAGGATTCCCCCACCCTCACCGCAGACTGTATCCAGGATTATGTGGCTGCTGCTAATAAGGGTAGCTGTTTGCTCTGGGGAGGTTATATCCTCCTGCTAGAAACGCACAGAGTCCTGTGAGTTTATCAAGATGGAATGTCTCCATTCTTCTCATCCAGGCAGCCAGATGGGCCACTGGGACCACTGTATGCTTCTTCAAACCCAGAGTACCTCAGTGCCAGTGATGGTGAGTTCTACCTCTTTGCCCGTGGATGACCAGAACCCCTCTGTTTGGTTTCCTTTGCCATCTCCATCAATTGACAGTCAAGGGTTGGTACCCTGGGGGGCTGAGAAGAGTCTTCTTGTTCCCTTGAGTCGGCACACCTGCCCCTTGTGCAGAAACCCTGTTACCAGGAGCAATTAGACACCTGCCGTCTGGCACTTGCTTGGATGGGCTGATCTAGCTGATCTAGATGTGCTTGGGCTGGGCTGAGACACCCTGAACTTGGTGCTGCAGCTGTAGAGATATGGAGCATGGGTCTTATGCTAGAGAGCGTGCCAAGGGTCAGAGCCAGAAAGCGGTGACAATACAGGCCATCCAAGCTGAGAGGTGGGGTCAGAAGCCAAGATGTGAGACTGGAGATGAGGGATGGGGCAAACAGGAAGCAAGGAGCAGATGGGGCACACGGGAGCTGGGTGGGTACCACCAGCACCTCTGCCGTTGGTGGCCACTGAATATGGGTGAGATGCTGATGCCAGTGACAGGAGCATAGGACCGATAACCGTAGTCCCTTGATTGTACCAAAGGGCAGTGAGTGACCCTTGTAGATAAAGCTTTGGCTGTCCCTTTAGACACGAAGGCAGCTATTGCATTACAACCTTCTAAAATGCTTCATGCAGCACAAAAAAAATCAAAGAGCGACTTTCAAGGCATGAACACTATTGTGGGGCAGGATGCTGCTTTGGGAGATAGAGATGGTGTTTTTAAGGATGCCTGGGATTCATTTCAAAGAAGTCTGCTAAGACATGCAGGCATGGAAGTGACTGTCATGAGGAAGAAGGGTAGACTCCACCCGGGGAAGCACCAGGGTTGTTCAGGAGGCAGAGGGAGTGAGAGAAACATGAGCAAGAGGCTTTATTGTCTTTTCCATGGGGAAGGTGAGGCAAGACACAGGAGGGGCTAATTCAAGCTAAACCATTTCAGCAGCATCTGGTTGAGCTGTCCCTGCTTGTCTCCTAACTGGGCCTGGGATGATCAGGGCAGGGGGATGGTGCCCCAGAGTGGGAGAGCCTGATGATGGAGGGGGTTAGGATGTGGACTCTGGATTGGCTGTTTTGCATATGAAAGGTGAACTCACAGGCACTTCATTTACTACCTGTGTGAATTGGCCACCCCTGGGAAGGGCAGTCCTTCCAGCACCAGCAAGACCTCAAAGCATCAGAATAGAGAACCTAGACAAGGGAGTTATTCCAGGTGGGAATAGGCACAGAGTCCAGCAGCAAGAAGGGGTGAGTGTTGATCCAGAGCCTTTCTCTCTCTGTTTGCCGAATGGCATTGTTAACCATGTCAGAGATGGGAAAGCTGAACCCCAGGGCTGCCATCAACCCCCACAGTATTCTGCTCCCATTCAATTTTCCTGCTTCCTTCTGGGGTTGCAGCAATGGCTGAGGGCACAGGGGTGCTCAGTGAAAGCTGGAAGTTGCAGCTCGTGGGTCTGATGATGGAGGGGGTTAGGATGTGGACTCTGGATTGGCTGTTTTGCATATGAAAGGTGAACTCACAGGCACTTCATTTACTACCTGTGTGAATTGGCCACCCCTGGGAAGGGCAGTCCTTCCAGCACCAGCAAGACCTCAAAGCATCAGAATAGAGAACCTAGACAAGGGAGTTATTCCAGGTGGGAATAGGCACAGAGTCCAGCAGCAAGAAGGGGTGAGTGATGATCCAGAGCCTTTCTCTCTCTGTTTGCCGAATGGCATTGTTAACCATGTCAGAGATGGGAAAGCTGAACCCCAGGGCTGCCATCAACCCCCACAGTATTCTGCTCCCATTCAATTTTCCTGCTTCCTTCTGGGGTTGCAGCAATGGCTGAGGGCACAGGGGTGCTCAGTGAAAGCTGGAAGTTGCAGCTCGTGGGTCTTTAAGGCCAGGAAGTTCTGGTCCAAGAGATACAGAGGGAAAGGTCCAAGCTCTGGGATCTTGGGGGCTGGGAGAGGGACTCCCCAGTGAGTATGTGTAAGTTCGTTTGGGTTCAGAGCTCTTGAATGATCCAATGTCCTTGCAGGAGCCATTGGTGATGGTATTGTGTTGCTTGGACTGCTGTACTCAGACTGGGTGGCTTAGAAAACAGTTTGATTTCCTCACAGTCCCAGAGGCTGGAACTCTGAGATCACGGTGTTTCTCCTGAGTCTTCTCTCCTTGGCTTGTAGATGGCCATCTTCTCCCTGTATCCTCACATGGCCTTCCCTCCGTGTGTGTCTGTGTCCTAATCTTTTCATGGACTCCAGTCAGATGGGATTAGGGCCACTCTAATGACCTTATTTTACTTGGATCATCTCTGTAAGACTCCACTTCTAAATACGGTCACATTCTGAAAACCTTGTGTTCGGACATCAACATATAAATGTGTGAGGGATACAATTTTAGCATGCAACAGGTGCAGTGCAGGAGCAAGCATCATGGTTTTTCTTAAGACTATATTTGTCTGCAAACTATTTGCCGTTGTGTAACAAACCACTGCAAACTTAGGGGCTTAAAACAACCACTACCTATTGGCTCAAAATGTGGTGGGTTTGCCACCTGGGCAGCGTGCAGCTGAGTGGTTTTTCTGGTCTCACTCACATGGCTGTAGCCCTTTTGCAGATCCACTGGCACTGAGTTGTCTTGAATGGGCTCACTCACCTATCTGGTGGCAGGCAGGCTGGGCGTTCCCCCTTCCTTTTGGTACTCTGCAGAAACAACAAGCTTAGATGGGAAGTAGCATCCTTTGGTAAGGGGACTCTGAAATCAGACAGGATGCAGGCTCAGCTCGGCACGCTACTGGCCAGGACCCTGGACTGATTATGGCTCCTTCCTGAGCCTCTGTCCCTCCTGTTATTGGCCCTGTGCCCAATGCCCAGCACAAGGTCTGGACCACAGGAGCCACTTAGCGAACATTTACGAGGAGGAGCTTGGGTGGGAGGTGGCCAGGACCCCCGAGGGATCTGCTGAGGGTGCTGTGTAGATAAGTGAGGAGTAGTGTTCCCATGCTCTGTGTATGTGCCGGACGAGTGGGAGGTGCCTCGAGAGAAGATCACGCTCCTGCGAGAATTGGGGCAAGGCTCCTTCGGCATGGTGTACGAGGGCAACGCCAGGGACATTGTCAAGGGTGAGGCAGAGACGCGCGTGGCAGTGAAGACGGTCAACGAGTCGGCCAGCCTGCGAGAGCGGATCGAGTTTCTCAACGAGGCTTCAGTCATGAAGGGCTTCACCTGCCACCATGTGGTAAGTCCCCTTGCTGGCTCTGGGAGCAGACAAAGGCTTTATTTTTTCATTTTTATTTTCGTTTTTTAAATTTTTAGTTGGAGGATAATACAATACCATGTGCAAAATAGCTAGCTAGTGGGAAGCTGCTATATAACACAGGGAGCCCAGCCCGGCACTTTGTGACGACCTAGAGCCTATATATACTTATGTCTGATTTGCTTGTTGTGTGGCAGAAACCAGCACAACAGTGCAAAGGCTTCCTTCACACGCATTCTCTCATCCCATCTCCTCCATCCTTCCTCTTAATGCATAGAGCTTGAGGATGCTGGGTGTGGACCTTCTGCCCAGCCCCCACTCTGCTGAGCATCCCAAAGGTGGCCCTTCCCTTCTCATTTCTCCAATCCCATCCTTTCCCACCTCACCTAAAGTGAGACCCTTTCGCTGTCCCATCACTTTCTAGAATCTTCTATCTCTTCCCTCTTCCTGGCTCCTATGTATCCTTTAAACACTGTGGTCCACCCGATCCCTGCCCCCCACTTCCCAGTCAGCACAGACTCTCCCAGCCTTTCTACTCCTTTAGCTTCCCCTTGAGCCTGTGTCCTTTCATCCTTTCCCCAAGCATATTCTTGGAGCACCTGCTGTATATGAGCTCCATTCTCCTCTCTGAGATGCAGCGGATGGATGTCTGTCCTCCTGGAGCTCCCAATCCAGAGGTGGAGACAGAATCTAAACCCAGCAAGTTAATGATGTCATCCCATGAGGAGACGATGCTATGGCATCAGGGGAGAGGAGGGCGGAGCTGGGGGTTTGGGAAGGCAGCGGTGGCAAAGGTATATTTGAGCAAAGACTCCAGGATGTAGGGACTGGGTTGAGGGACAGGTGAGGGGACAGAGCATCAGGCAGGGGGAACAGTTAATGCAAAGGTCTGGAGGTGGGCTCAGAGATACAAGGGTTTGCCTTGGCATGTTGCTGTTTGGGAGCAGCCATTTATTCACTTCTTTAAGTAGTATTTGCGCAGGCCGCTGCAGGAGATGTTGCAAGGACAAGGTTGAATGAACCACTGTGATTCTTTTGACCCTTGTGCAGCTTGCCTTTTTGGGGGGCCTTACCCCATGGCTCATGGGATCTTGGTTCCCAGCACAGAGTTCTAACCACTGGACTGCCAGGGAATTCCCTGTAGCTTGCAATTTTCATTCTGTACCATCCAGGACAGTGGAGCTTCCCTCATAGCTCAGCTGGTAAAGAATCCATCTGCAATGCAGGAGACCCCAATTCGATTCCTGGGTCGGGAAGATCCGTTGGAGAAGAGATAGGCTATCTACTCCAGTATTCGTGGGCTTCCCTTGTAGCTCAGCTGGTAAAGAATCCACCTGCAATGTGGGAAGCCTGGATTCAGTCCCTGGGTTGGGAAGATCCCCTGGAGAAGGGAAAGGCTACCCACTCCAGTATTCTGGCCTTGAGAATTCCATGGACTGTGTAGTCCATGGGGTCGCAAAGAGTCAGATACAACTGAGGAACCTTCACTTTCTCTTTCATCCAGGACAGTAGCCACTCGCTCCCCCACCCCAAATCCAACAAGATGTTGACCTTGGTGTTTCTTCTGGACAGACCAGGGCTTCCTACAGGCCACTCAGGACCAGGGTGCTGGGTGTGATATAGGTACCAGACAGAAAGACCCAGGTGGATGGATATCTTCTCACAGACCCTCATTCAAGAATCTCCCCCACCCCTGCTTATTCCACAGGTCCGCCTCCTGGGGGTGGTGTCCAAAGGCCAGCCAACGCTAGTGGTGATGGAGTTGATGGCTCACGGAGACCTAAAGAGTTACCTCCGTTCCCTGCGGCCTGAGGCTGAGGTGAGCTGTCTCCAGGTACCTGGCAGGGCACCCAGCACTCCCAGGCCTCAGGCACCTGTGTGGCTGAACATGTCCCCCATTTCAACTTTAGAATAACCCCGGCCGCCCTCCCCCTACCCTGCAAGAAATGATTCAGATGGCAGCAGAGATCGCCGATGGGATGGCATACCTGAACGCTAAGAAGTTCGTGCACCGGGATCTTGCAGCCCGGAACTGCATGGTTGCCCACGACTTTACCGTCAAAATTGGAGGTGCGTCTGGCTTTCTGCCTTGAAATGTGTGACCCAGGCTTTTGGGCTTCAGTTGTTTATAGTGAGCACTTCAATCTTTTCTAGTAGTGGGAAGGGGCAGGGTTTGGGATGGGGGCTCACCCTCACGCTGTAGTTTAATTGCATTTGTTCTTTACTTCATTCATTCACTTCTTTAAGTAGTATTTGTGCTGGTGGCTGCAGGAGGTGTTACAGGGGCAAGGTTGAGTAAGTCTCCATAGTTTTTCTGCCCTTGAGAAGCTTGGAATTTTTGGCCTGGCCACACGGCTTCTGGGATTTTGGCTCCCAGCTCAGAGTCCTAACCACTGGACCCCCAGGGAATTCCCTGCAGCTTGCAGTTTTTATCTGCACCAAGCAGCACAGTAAAATAAAATAAATTCAGTAAAAATAAATAAAAATAATTTAAATTCAGTAAAACAAAATTTTAAAATTCAGGAAAATAAAATTAATTCAATAAAATAAAATAATTAAAATTCAGTGAACTAATTTAAATCAATTTAAATTCAGTACAACAGAATGTGGTTAATTCAGTAAAATAAAATAATTAAAATTCAGTGAACTAATTTAGAACTTCCCAGGTAGCACTCAGGATAAAGAACCCACCTGCCAAGGCAGAAGTCATAAGAGATGCAGGTTTGATCCCTGGGTTGGGAAGATCTCCTGGAGGAGGAAATGGCAACCCAAGCCAGTATTTGTGCCTGGAGAATCCCATGGACAGAGAAGCCTAGCAGGCTACAGTCTGTGGGGTCACAAAGAGTCAGACACGACTGAAGCGACTTAGCACTCACACATGAGGAGGCTGAGACTCTGTCTTGTCTGTGGGGTGTGAGGACAAGGGGTTGTGAAGGGACGACCCAGCCTTCAGTTTCTGGCTGTGCAGCTAGGTGGGTAGTGGAGCCAGATCCAATGGGGAGCAGTAGGTTGGCTGCAGAGGGTGAAAAGTTCAGCATGGGTTGCCTATGAGGTCGTAGGTAGGAAGGAAGTTTTGCTAAGATTGAGATCCCCATGTTGCAGGTCAGAACCGCGCTTCTCTGTTGCTTGGTGATTCTTTTCTTTCCTTTTAAATGGTGACCCGCCCTCCCCCTCCACATCCCCCTGAGTACCCTCAGAATCCATTCTCACTGTATTTGGCTGTGATCCAGGTGAGCTCACACCTGGGGCAGGTGAACTCAAGAGCTCTGCCAAGGGTGGGGGAGTAAAGACGGCAGACAGCTGGGTCGCAGCTGAAGGCTAAGAGCATGTGAACTGTTTGTTGTCAGACTTCGGAATGACAAGAGACATCTATGAAACGGATTACTACCGGAAAGGGGGCAAAGGTCTGCTCCCCGTGCGGTGGATGGCACCTGAATCCCTCAAGGACGGAGTCTTCACCACCTCTTCGGACATGTGGTGAGTTATGTGTGGGCTGGCGGAAAGAACACTGCACTTGAATTCCAGGGTGCTCTGCTAGTGCGACCAGCAAGAGAGGAGTCCCTTAAACACTGACTTCTTCATGGCTTCTCCATCAAGGAAAGGAAGGGATAGCATGTCTGGGGGGCCCTTGCACAACTACTGTGACATTCCAATGAAGATGAGTCTTATAGGAATTTCTGAACTGCAGCATGAACTGTTTAGAGAACTGGCCACCCAGGTTCTAGTAAGCCAACACAGGGTGTGTGTGTTTATTTTAATGGCTTCATTGTTACTACTCCCAACTGTCATTGGCAGGTCTTTTGGTGTGGTCCTTTGGGAAATTACCAGCTTGGCAGAACAGCCTTACCAAGGTCTATCAAATGAGCAGGTGCTGAAATTTGTCATGGATGGAGGGTACCTGGATCAACCTGACAATTGTCCAGAGAGAGTGTAAGTGTAGAAAGGTGGTGTAGTGTGTGGGGTGCTTATTCAAAAGTCTGTGCCTTTTGCATGGATACTCATGTTTGCATATTGTATGTCTATGTGTGTTTGTGCTTGCAAGTTTTATCTTTGAATGCACACTTGTGTTTTATATGATGTCTGTAGGGGTGTTTTTGCTTGCCTTTTGCATGCACACGTGGATTTGCATATTGTGTCTACATATTACTACATGCTTGTGTATTATATCATTACATGTGTGCCTTATTGCCTTTCATATCTTCGGAAGGTTGTAGAGGAAACTGCACAGCAGTGGTTATTTGGGGAATAAAACTGGAGAGCTGGGGTGGAGACTTACATTTAACTACATATTCTTATTATATCTCATTGAAAGTAGAAAAAAATTCACGAATTGTAAACACTAAAACTTCAAGGGTACGTACACATATCCCCTTCCAATATTTGTCTTAAATTTTTGTTGCAGGAGCAGATGTACAACACAAACATCAAATGCACATCAATAAACATTTGCAAAATTGTCCAGCATCATAATAGTCCAATAAATGTAAAGTAAAATAAAGGAAAGTACAATCTTCCTAATTAGCAATTAAAAGAAGGGAGGGAAAGAAGGAAGAGTTATGATATTCTCTGCTATCAATGGTATGGCTAGATAGTCATTCATATCACTCCATTGTAAGAATTTTTTGTTTATTATCATTTAGTTGCTAAGTTGTGTCCAACTGTTTCATGACCCATGAACCTCCAGGCCCCTCTGTCCTTGGGATTCCCCAGACAATAATACTGGAGTGGGTAGCCATTTCCTTCTCCAGGGGATCTTCCTGACCCAGGGATCAAACCCAAGTCTTCAGCATTGGCAGATTCTTTACCACTGAGCCACCAAGGAAGCCCATTATAATAATAGCTACTCACAGAAATTTTATTTAAAGTCTCCAAAAAAGAAAGAAAGAAATGATCTAAACATCCAACAATAGGAGAACTGGCAAGTAAATTGATAAAATAACCAATAAAATAATTTGATAAAATAATACACTATAGTAATTGACATTTCAAATGATGCTTATGAAATATTTTGTAACTCAGTGGTCTAGCTTATGTTAAAATGTTAAGTGTAGTAAATGTGTATAAATTGCATTTCCAAATGTATCCAGACAGAAAAGACGAGATTTTATCTGAAGAAGAGTTGTATGCAAGCTGTATTTTCACTATATTGTTGGGTGTTTTCTGCCTTTTTACAATAAGCATTTACTACACATTGCTTATTGCATGTAATATTTCTTTACCAGTGTTCTGCAAAAAAAGAAAAAGTTTGCCTTCCTGAAAAAAATGCATGGAAGAAGGCCATTTTGATGCTGCATCATCGCAATAATAAGATATCAGTTTAGAAAACCTAATTTGAAGAAATCTCACATGTAAAAAGTATGAAGCAGAGTTCCTTGGAAACTCTGAGCAAAATATTTCTGAACATTGCTCCATGAAGTTTCTTTCCTGGCTATGTCAGGAGGAAATTAGTGCTCCTAGGGTGGGAACCTGCCAACTTTTCCTCTAAAGGGCCATATCGTATTTTCAGCTTTGTGGGCCGGGCAGTTCTCTGCCTTGTAGTTCAAATCAGCCGGGGACAATACATAATTGAATGGGTGTAGCTACGTGCCAATAAAACTTTATTTACAAAAACACTCGGAGGACCAGATTTGGTCCAGGGGGTGAAGATTATCAACTCCTGCCCTGGAAGAAGTTACAGTAGTGAACGGAAGAGGTAAAATGGAAATCCTGAGCCCCTGGGTCCTATCCTCAGTAAAGTCATAGTCCCCTGCCCGCTCCAGAGAGCGTGGACTGGGCTTGCAGAGCACCCGCTCAGAGCTGGCCCTCTATGGTGGGTCCAGCCAGCTGCCCTCATTCTGAGTGACAATGTGTATGTAAAATGATGAACCCACAGAAATAGACCTACAGACACAGAAAACAGACTTACGGCTACCAAAGGGGAAAGGAGGGGGTAGGGATAAAATAGGAGCTTGGGATTAATAGATTCACAGTATTGAATATAAAATAGAAAAACAAGGACCTACTGTATAACACAGGGAACTATATTCAGTATTTTGTAATAACCTATAAGGGAAAAGAGTCTGAAAAACAATTATATATACATGGGCTTGACCAGTGTTTGTTTCCATAACATCTTACAGAAAAATCCGAATGAACTTTTTGACCAACCCAATATACCTGAGGGCTTCCCTGGTGGCTCAGTGGTAGAGAATCTGCCTGCCAATGCAGGAGATGCGGGTTCAACCCCTGGGTCTGGAAGATTCCCTGAAGGAGGCAATGGCAGCCTACTCAGTATTCTTGCCTGGAGAAGTAGATGGACGACGGAGCCTGGGGGGCTGTAGCTGTGGGGATATAAAGAGTTGGACATGACTTAGCTACTGAACAACAACAGCCACAAAAATGTATGCCTGAATCCCTTTGCTGTACATCTGACACTAACACAACATCATAAATCAACTCTAATTAAAAAAAAAAAAAAAATGAAGTAGATGGACGACGGAGCCTGGGGGGCTGTAGCTGTGGGGATATAAAGAGTTGGACATGACTTAGCTACTGAACAACAACAGCCACAAAAATGTATGCCTGAATCCCTTTGCTGTACATCTGACACTAACACAACATCATAAATCAACTCTAATAAAAAAAAAAAAAAAAAGATGGACCTGGTTGGTCTTCATCAAGTGGAAATATCAGGAGAGGCTCTTGTGGATCTGGTTTGGGAAACCCTTGGCTCTCTTTTTAAAACCATCTTTCACGCCCTTAGAATGGCTGTTTCTGCTTGACCCTCCTGAGGTCAGCACTTGTCCACGTGGGGGTGTGTGCACCGCAGGAGCGGGGTGGGGGAAGGAGGGCCTTTTGGCGGGGATCCCCGGGGCCTCACCCTCCACGTGCCCCTCTCTGTTCTGCAGCACCGACCTGATGCGGATGTGCTGGCAGTTCAACCCCAAGATGCGTCCGACCTTCCTGGAGATCGTGGACCTGCTCAAGGACGACCTGCACCCCAGCTTTCCCGAAGTGTCCTTCTTCCACAGCGAGGAGAACAAGGCGCCCGAGAGCGAGGAGCTGGAAATGGAGTTTGAGGACATGGAGAGCGTGCCCCTGGACCGGCCCTCGCACGCGCAGAGAGAGGAGGCCGGGGGCCGGGACGGAGGGTCGGCACTGGGGCTAAAGCGAAACTATGACGAGCACATCCCCTACACCCACATGAACGGGGGCAAGAAAAACGGGCGGATTCTGACTTTGCCCCGGTCAAATCCTTCCTAACAACCCCTGCTAGTGGGGGAGGGTTTCCGTCTACACTTCCCTCTGGTTCGAAGGCCTCCAGAAAACTCAGGATTTCCACCTAACTCTGCCACAGTGTCAAACGGAGCTCAGAGATCACGACTATCCATTTCTGTTCTTTGTCTTCAAACGCAGTGGTTCCATTGCCTATTTGACTTGTCATCTGAGCACGTAACTGTGAGCCTGGATGGGGAGGGGGTTTCCACGGCTGCTGTCCTTTTGGGCCACCGAGGTTTCAAGCCCAGATGTTATTATTATTATTATTATTTTCCCTAGTAGTTTGAAAGAAAGCACCTATTTTTACAAAGGTTTTTTTTTTTTTTTTTTTGCTGGTGTCTGAGCTACAGTATAAAAGATAAATCTTGTTTATGAAACAAAAGTTAGAAAGAAACAAACCCAGTTCTAGTAGAATTCCAAGCTTTACAGAGTGGGCTTCAGGAAAGTATTTTTTCATCCAGGCTGAAGGATTGTTTTTTGTTTTTTTCCTTCACAAAACCAGTTCCTCAAATTGACCAATAGCTGCTGCTTTTGTACTTTGGACATGGGTCTGCAGTCCTGGTGTGTGGTTCATGTACGCACTTATATGTGTGTGTGTGTATGTGTGTGCTTGCGTGTGCACGTATGCACAAATCATGTGTGCTGAGTGGACACTTTGGGGATCAGCCCATGAAGGTTCAGCTCTTCTGGAGTACGTGAGCCCCTGCTTCCCCCACCCCCTACCCCTTCTTTCTTATCTACTGGGAGACTGTGCCCTCAACAAATTTTTCTGTCCCAAATGGAGCCTCAGGATTCTTCTCTCCCTTAACTTTGGTGAAAAATGTTTTCTGCGAGCCATGGGAGTCATTTGGAGTGATAATGGATCTTTTCAAGACCAAACAAAGCCAGGACATAGAGAAGATTTAAAGAAGAAGAAGAAGAAAAGAAAAGAACTGAGATGATGAAGAGTTTTGAGAATATATTTGTAACATATTTAATTTTTAAAAAGAATCTCCAGCATCAGCCTCATAAATTATTGACCGTTTCCTGGGGTGGGAGGTAGCGCGTGTGGGTTTGTCTGCCTGTATGGGGCAGGAGGAGCCAGGCACCGGTGGCCTTTTTGCTTGGTCTTCAAGGCATCCATTTTTTCTGGGACTAAAGCCACGTTAGCTGCTAATCCTCTGGACATCGTGGTGAGGCCACACTAAGCGTGTGGGTGATGGGGTTTGATAGATGGTTTGGTTTCTACTCTGAAAATCTGAGCCCTGCCTTCAAACACACTTGTGGCTCCTGGATCTTCTGGTTCCCTGTGTGTACCTCTCAAGCTTCCTCAGCGGGGTGTCCATGTCCCACAGGGATTGTGCAAATTTGGCACCATCAGATCTCAAAGTGGGACAGCATGGATGGACTTTGAAAACACTAGCAATATGAAGACGTGCCTGTCGGTCCCCTCCGCCCTCAGGGCATCCGACCGTCCTCAGAACTGAGCTCCCAGAAGCTGCTCTGCGCCCAGTGACCTCAACTGGACCAGGTGTGGAGCCTGAGCTGAATTCTCAGGTACTTAACGATCGTGCAGTTCCTAAGAGAGTCAAGTCCAGAGGAAAAACCGCTAAGGACCTTCACACTACGGAGAACATGAGGATGGGCCTGATGCCACAGTTGCTTCCCTTCTGGGGTAAGAATGACCGCTGCTCAAATACAGAACATGATGGATTCATTGCCATGGTTCATCCAAATCATCACCCACAGGTTATTTCTCGAGTGCATTTTCTCACGAGTCTAAGACTGCTTTCCTTCTCTTCTCAAGAACTGTGGGCTTCAGAACACCTGGGATGCCATGGTGACCTCCAAACCTTCTCAGTTCTTGATGAAGAACACAAGTAGACACGCATCCCAATTGCCTCTGGCTATCTTATTTATATGATTTCAGCAATGACAGCATGTCAGAATATTTCCAGGGAGCCTCAGTGATTGGGTACAAGGAGCACAGAAATTATTTTCGCCAAATTTATTTTGTACATAGACGAGGATCTGTATGTAAGTTAAAAAGGAACAAAACACGTAGATCTAGGTATTTTGTTCTTTTCGTAGTAAATTTGTAGTGCCCATATACTACGGTAGCAGCAATTTTCACATTTTTCTAATTCAGAAAGGTTTTCTTATATTAGGGGAAAATTATTTATTTTAATATATAAAAATCACTGTTAAAAAATCACTTTCATAAGAAATGGAGAGCATGTAAAAATTTTTTTTTCAAAGTAAAACAGGTGAATGTGGGGTAATGATTTTTTTTCCCAGCACAGTCTACCTCAGTGTATTGTTAGGATGTGGTTCAATAATGGACATCTTGGAGACTTCAGAATTCTGTCTGGATCCGATCTGAATCAGGGAAGATTCATATCAGCTGATTCCGAATGCCAGGGACCAGTAAGAATTTTGAGGGAGGGAGTGGGGCTGAAGTATGGCTTTCATGTGAGCATAGATCCTTTTCCTGGCTGATAATATTCACCTCTGAATTTAATCTTCCCTTTTTTGTTGTTGTTGTTTGATCCTCCATCTATTGACACCGTGGCCCTCAAGAATGAAGCAAGTTTCAGGCCATCGCGATGGATCTGATGTTTACAGTTCTGAGCTACCCTTAGCTGATGAGGGAAGCTGCAGTGTTGAGACAGAGACAGTCTTTGATCCAGCCAGCATGCTCCTTTCCCCTTAGAATCTCTGTGGTGTGTGAGAATCTAGGTGCCCTAGGCTCTCCATGGTTTATTTCCGCTCTTTTTAGGCTGAGATGCTTTGGGTGGGGAACATATCATTGTCTTGGGAACTTCACACACAAGCACTCAATGCAGTGTCTGTTGTTATTCTCTGAGTGGGAAGGGAGATGTTGAGAAATCTCAACCCTAAACCCACCAAGAGGCTGAACACATTTTTTTAGCAACAAAACCTTGGACCCTCTCATTTTGGTTTGGTTGATATGGTTTGATATGGTTTGACCATAGGGACTTTGACAACCCATGGGTAAGCCTGGATGGGGCCAGCAGAAATGCTGTCGTACACACCAGACCTCACTGCCCTTCCCAAACCTGTAGGCATCACCCCAGCAGAGTCACCTTTCCCCACTTGCCCTGGAGAGGTACTGTAAAGTGCTGGGCCTGCCCTTTGTGGATGGAATTTCCCTGACTTCATTTAGCTATCTCTGCTGCTGCAGTGAAAGAACAAGCAGGCTTGGATCACAGCCTCCTTTTGCATCAGATAATGCAGACTCTGTCACAACAGAATTCAGTCCTCGAAATGGATGTCCTGGAGGATTGTAGTGATGATTATTTAAAAAAAAAAAAAAAAGCAACAAAGCCAGCTTTGGTTGAATTTTTTGTTGTTTGTTTTTAAAGGTGTCTCATTATTTAAAAACCCCTTTTTATTTGTGTGGCAAAATCAACATAAAGTAGTTCCTCCCTGGATCAGTGATGTCAAATGCACGTCTGGAAATGTTTGTATTCTGGGAGCTGTCCTGGGTGCTTTTCTGTCCTTTTAAGCTAGTAGGAAGCGAGAAGTGTTGCTGGTTCTCTGGATAGATGTTGAGCACAACTGAAAGAAAATGTGAGAATTGATGCGAAGGTCTGCACAGACAACCCTGAGACCACTGGAGACTGCCTCCGATTGCTAGGCAGATCTCCGTCTCTCCAACCAGAGCAGATGGTCTGCCGTGAAATGTGCTTGTTGAGTTGGGAGGTGTTTATCTGAAACAGCCATAAGATTGATCAGTGGGCAGGGTTTGGCCCATGCTCTCCATCTGGGTACATGAGGGGATGTGCTGTAGTCCCCCAAATGACAATCTTTTTCTTCCTTGTGGTGGGTAGAGGTTGGGGTTCAAGTGCCACTTGACAAACACGTGATTCAGAAATGATGATTTTGTTCAGAGTTGGGGGATGGGGTTGCGCTGATCATATATGAATCATGCCCATAGAATGATATCCCTTCAGAAAACCTTCTGGAATGTTCTTGAGAACATTGATCTACACCAGAATTGAGGTTGGGAATAGAACTATAGATGGGCATTTGTTCTTTAAAAGATTTAAAGGAATGCAATGGACATTCCGAGGCTGTACCTGGAGGTGAATGTTTCCTTAGGGGTCCCCCAGAGACAGGGGGAACCAATGGCTTCTTGAGCTCACTGTCATCTTTTCATACCAGTCAAGGTCCAGAACCAGGCTCTGGCCACCAACCATTTTTATTTGGGTTTGGGCCCCAAAAATCCTTGTTAAAACTCAAATCAGGAACCCAGGGCTCTTGGTCCCATTTGAGAAGAAAGGAAACAGTATTCCCTCCGCTGCCCCCGAAGCGCGTGTGTCCACACACATTCAGGAATGGCTTCTCTACTCTCTACCTTGTGTGCCTGGCGGGGTCGGGGCAGGGGTCTGAGCCCTGCCTGTCAGCAGCAGACACCTCCTGTGCCTCGGCTTATGCGGAAATCAACTCAGAGACACAAGACCCACCGAGAGCTCAATTCTTATATTTTTCAATGTTTTCCTACAAGAGCCAAGTAGCACCATATACAGAATATGCCTTTTTTTTTTTTGAATATCAAAATTGCTCTGCATGTAAAATATGGGATAATTACCTGTTTATATGAAAATTCGGAATAAATTATCTGAGAATACTCTTGTTCCTGTGTGGTGTCCAAGCCAGGACTTGTGAACTGTGTTAAGGCGAATCCCCGGGGTGTTGTGGGTATTTGTTATGAGAGGAGACAAATCCTTAGGTTCTTCATAACAGTGAATCAGGAGGTTAAATAGTGTTGCCATCAGGGTTAGTGATAATCCACTGATCCATACCTGTACAGTTGAATCAACCCTTTACATACTGAACTATTTCTATACTAGTTGGTAAGTACCTGCCACCTCAGGGACCCCAAACCTCCCCAGGTTCCAAACACTAACCCTAAGAAGACCAGGGAACCCTACGATCTTGCTCCATTCCACCATGCTGGAGACCTAGATGCGGAGTAGCTCGCCAGAGCAGTGCCTGCTATTGTCCACTTACCCAAAAGAAGTCACATAGATGAGCCCAGAGTCAGCCTCAGGGGAGGGCGGTCTGTCTGAGGGTTTTCGTTGAGGGTGTATGTGAGTGACAGTCAGTCCTGCAACAATCACCCGCACTTCTCACTTTGCCCTTCTATGATTGAGGATGATAGACCTTGCCTCATCTGACCATGTGTGTGACTGTATGTGTGTCTGCGTGTGCGTGCTCAATCATGTCCAACCCTTTGCAATCCCATGAACTGTAGCCTGCTAGACTCCTCTGTCCATAGGATTTTCCAGGTAAGAATACTGGAGTGGGTTGCCACTTCCTTCTCCATGGGATCTTCCCAACCCAGTGTCTCCTGCATTGGCAGGTGGGTTCTTTACAATGGAGCCACTGGGAAAGCCATATGACCATAGTGAGGATGAAATAAGGTAATATTTATCCCCCACACCCCTCCAGGTTCCTCACCACTAAGAAACCGATGCCACTGCTAGGTAGTAGCCTGAATTGTGCCTCCCTGGGTTTGTGAAATTCAATAGAAGCCTCTTGGGAAAGGGAAAATGCTTTTCTCCCCAGGAAAGAATCTCAAAGATGCTTCAGTCTGGATTGAGAAGCTGGGTGGGTGGTGTCTTCTCAGAGGGGCCACTCAGACTGCTCGAACCCATGGCTAAGAGATGACGGCAGCTTTGGGTCCCTGGGACCCTGGCTCCAACTCAAATGTGGGCAGCGTGACAGATGAGATAGCTGTCACAAGCAAGAGGAAGCATATGGAAGTTCCTGCAGGGGGGAAGTGATGTGGCTTCCCTGGTGACTCAGTGGTAAAGAATCCACTTGCCAGTGCACGAGAGGCAGATTTAACCCCTGATCCAGGAATAGCTCACAGGGTGCAGAGCAGCTAAGGCCATGCACTGCAACTATCGAGCCTGTACTCTAGAGCCCAGGAGCTGCAACTGCTGATTCCACTCGCCCTAGGGCTGCTGCTCAGCAACAAAGGAAGCCACCACAATGAGAAGCATGCACAGTGTAACTAGACAGTAGCCTGTACTCACTGCAACTAGAAGAAAGCCCGCAATAACAGCCCCAAATAAATAAATTTTCAAAAAGACTATCCAGGAGACTTCCTAGAGGAGGCGGCATCCCAATGGGGTGCTGAACTACACATTAAAAAAAAGAGGAATGTGATACTCTTAGCATGGATGACAGTGTTGGTTGTGGCCTACACTCTGTGTGATGAGATCCAGATTTTCTAGCTGTGTATCTCCAACCTCCTGGGTGCTGCTGACTCATCCCCTGGGGTATGGTCCTACCCTCCCACCCCATGAAGCTGACTGTTCTGCCTGGGCTTGGGTCCTCAAGGTGACTCACCCAGAATCTTCAATCTCATGTACCTCTAGAAGCCCTTGTTATAATCAGAGACTCTCAGGAGGCCACTTTGGCTGACACCAGGCTGCACCACCCAGACCACCTCTTCAGAAGCTACCAGGGAGGTTGTCTGCTGGGGGCTCGCAGTGAAGTCATTCAGTTGTGTCCGACTTTTTGCAACCCCATGGACTGTAACCTGCCAGGCTCCTCTGTCCATGGGATTTTCTAGGCAAGAGTACTGGGGCTCACAACTGAGTCTTTTTTGCCAGAACTTTCCAAGGCTTAAGGGAGCTGCTTGGTCCAATGTTATGTCCCCTCCCTAGGAGCAGCCACATTTGATGAATGGCCAGGGATACAAACACTTGACCCTTGTGCCTAAATACAAGTTGAGGGTTCAGTTGTGTCCCCCACTACCTAAAAGAGATTACGTCCAAGTCCTAATCTCCAGCACATTAGAACATGAACTTATTTGAAAATTACATTGTAGATGTAATTTGTTCAGGTTTAAGGTGGGAGAAGGCAATGGCACCCTACTCCAATACTCTTGCCTGGAAAATCCCATGGACAGAGGAACCTGGTGGGCTGCAGTCCATGGAGTCGCTAGGAGTCAGACACGACTGAGCAACTTCACTTTCACTTTTCACTTTCATGCATTGGAGAAGGAAATGGCAACCCACTCCAGTGTTCTTGCCTGGAGAATCCCAGGGACAGGGGAGCCTGGTGGGCTGCCGTCTCTGGGGTTGCACAGAGTCGGACACGACTGAAGCGACGTAGCAGCAGCAGCAGCAAGGTGAGGTCATCTTGGAGTAGGCTGGGTCCCTAATCTGATATGATGGTGGCCCTTATAAAATGGGGAAAATTGGACACAGACACACACACATACACACACACAGGGAGAGTGCCTTGTGAAGATGAAGACAAGAACTGGGGAGAAGACTCTGCAAGCCAAGGAATGCCAAAAACCACCAGTAAACTGCCTTCAGGAGGAACCAGCTCGGCAGACACCTTGATCTTCAACTTGCAGCCTCAAAACATAAAACAGAAACAATATTGTAACAAACTCAATAAAGACTTTAAAAATGGTCCACATTAAAAAAAAAAAAAAATCTTTTAAAAAGATAAGAGGCTGCACCTCTTACCATAAACTACAAATGGGTAAAAGTGCTTTGTGGCTACAACCCTGGAGTCCTTTTAGCCTCATTCCCACAGACTTGCTGGGGCTCCTCCAGGGTCTCCTCACCTCCACTGCATCTGAACTCACTGTCAGGACGAAAAATGCTTCTAGTTACTGTCCTCTGGAACACGCAGCTGCTCAGCACTCCTTGGTGTCTGGTTATGTTGTTGTTAAGTCGCTAAGTTGTATCCGACTCTTTCTGACCCCATGAACTGCAGCACAGCAGGCTTCTCTGTCCTTCTCTAGCTCCTGGAGTTTGTTCAGATTCATGTCCGTTGAGTGGGTGCTGCCATCCAACCATCTCATCCTCTGCTGTCCCCTTCTCCTTTTGCCTTCCATCTTTCCCAGCATCAGGGTCTTTTCCAATGAGCCGGTTCTTTGCATCAAGTGGCCAAAGTATTGGAACTTCAGCATCAGTCCTTCCAGTGAATATTCGTGGGTGATTTCCTTTAGGATTGACTGATTTGATCTCCTTGCAGTCCAAGGGACTTTCAAGAGTCTTCTCCAGCACCATAAATCAAAGCCATCAATTCTTCAGTGCCCAGTCTTCGTTATGGTCCAACTCTCACATCCATACATGATGTTTAGAGCATAAACCAAAATTTTTTTCTGCTTGGCTTCAGTCTCACTGTCTCACTGTTTTCTCTCTGAGGTTGAGACATATTTTTGAGCTTTCTTTTTAGATGCAAAATGGAATGTGACATGTGGACAAAATGTTGGACCAAGACTGCTACCCATTGAAGCTACCCATCAGCTCATTTGAAGTCTCCTCTCCTCCCTTCCTTGGAGAAATGTATCTCCAATTTTAAACTGTATCACAATCATTTAGAGGGTTTTGAAAATTCAGATGGCTGGACCTAAACCCAAGTGATCTGGGATGGGGATGGAGAATTTTCATTTCTAAAAGGTTCCAAGGTGATGTTGATGACACTATTACAAGCACCACACATTGAGAACAGGATTCTGGAACATCACCAAGCTGATGTGAGACAAAGAAAGAAAGTTGAAGGTCATTAACCAGTGTCAAATCCACACCAATTCATATAACAAACTATTCAAACACTAAAGCTTTACTTTCTGAAACATTTGAAACGGATCCACTAAATTATACTTATGCAAATGTATCACTTTTTAAGTGATAAACTACAATAAAAGAGCAATTTATTGGGATCCCAAACTTTCTCTCCATAACCCAATCACAAGATGTTAGTTACTATCTGTGGTTTAAAATACAAACCTGATCAGTCTCCTTACATTTATTTATTAAGTTCTTTTTTATGTGGACCATTTTTTAAAGTCTTTATTGAATTTGTTACAATGTTGCTTCTGAACTGTGGTGTTGGAGGAGAATCTTGAGAGTCCCTTGGACTGCAAGGAGAGCCAACCAGTCAATCCTAAAGGAAGTCAACCCTGAATATTCACCAGAAACACTGATGCTAAAGCTGAAGCTCCAATACTTTGGCCACCTGTTGCAAAGAGTTGACTCATTGAAAAAGACCCTGGTACTGGGAAAGATTGAAGGTGGGAGGAAAAGAGGATGACAGAGGATGAGATGGTTGGATGGCATCACCAACTCAATGGACATGAGTTTGAATAGGCTCTGGGAGTTGGTGATGGACAGGGAAGCCTGGCGTGCTGCAGCCCATGGGATTGCAAAGAGTCAGACACAACTGAGGACTGAACTGAACTGATCAATGTTGCTTCTGTTTTACCTTTCGGTTTTGGGGCCACGAGGCATGTGGGATCTTAGCTCCCTGAAAGAAAGTGAAGGGAAAGTGTTAGTTGCTCAGTTGTGTCCAACTCTTTGTGATCCTATGGACTACAGCCCTCCAGGCTCCTCTGTCCTTGTGATTCTCCATGGAAGGATACTGGAGTGGGTTGCCATTCTCTTCCCCAGGGGATCTTCCCAAATTAGGTATTGAATCCGGGTTTCTCACATGGCAGGCAGATTATTTATCACTGAGCCATCCAGGAATCAAACCCTCACCTCCTGCACTGGAAGCATGGTTTTAACAAAAACCACCAGGGAAGTCCTTATCACCTTATTTTTAATTCTTCAGTTCTGTCTTCAGCAGATATTTATCCTGTTGCCCTATCATAATTAATACTGTATTTCCCTTTTCATTCCCCAATATGTCCCAGTTGAGAGGGAAAATTATTTGATCTCCCTTTTTATAGAACATACATTATGTGCAAACTCTGAAGTAAAATCTGTGATCCAGAAATAAACAGACTTATTGCCCCTGTTGTCATTACTTGGTTGACAAAGGTTCAACTAGACAAAGCTAGAGTTTTTCCAGTAGTCATGTACAGATGTGAGAGTTGGACTATAAAGAAAGCTGAGCACTGAAGAATAAATGCTTTTGTTGGAGAAGACTCTTGAGAGTCCCTTGGACTGCAAGAAAATCAAACCAGTCAATTCTAAAGGAAATCGGTCCTGAATATTCATTGGAAGGACTGATGCTGAAGCTGAAACTCCAATACTTTGGCCGCCTGATGTGAAGAATCAACTCATTGGAAAAGACTCTGATGCTGGGGAAAATTGAAGGCAGAAGGAGAAGGGGCCAACAGAGGATGAGATGGCATCACCAACTCGATGGACATGAGTTTGAACAAGCTCCGGGAGTTGGTGAGGGACAGAGAGGTCTGGTGTGCTGCAGTCCATGGAGTCACAAAGAGTCAGACACGACTTAGCAACTGAACTGAACCAGTTGCCCATAATCTAACCGAGGGGAAAGAGTTATGAAAAGCACACGTTATGAAAAGAATTTATAACATGTTATATAGAAAGGGCAGAAGGAAAAGAGGGTGTCAGAGGATTAGATGGCTGGATGGCATCACCAATGCAATGGACATAACTTGGGCAAACTTTGGGAGATGGTGAGGAACAGGGAGGCCTGGTGTGCTGCAGTGCATGGGGTCGCAAGGAGTCAGACATGACTGGGCAACTGAACAGCAACAACAATTTAGAAATAACTTCCTTGAGAATGCACAAGATTTTCTCCAGCCAACACCAATAGAAATAGAACAACATGTCCTATGTAATTTTAAATTTGGTAGAACACACACTGAGGAAAGCCAACACAAACAGAGGAAACTTTTTTTAACTCTCTTATTTAACCAAGGAAATTTAATGTTATCATTCCAAAATGTAGCCCCATAAGAATCAAGCACAACATATCGTTTTCTTCTTTCTGAAGCCTGGTAGATCAGAGGTAAAGAATCTGCCTGCAATGCAGGAGCCGCAGGAGATGTGGGTTGGATCCCTGGGTGGGGAAGATCCCCTGGAGGAGGGCATGGCAACCCATGCCAGTGTTCTTGCCTGGAGAATCCCATGGACAGAGATGCCTGGCAGGATACCATCCATAGGGTCAAAAAGAGTCGGAAACAACTGAAGCAACAGCACACACTTAGCAAGCGTGCATGCTCCATCACTCTGTTGTGTCCAACTCTTTGCAACCCTATGGATTGTAGCCTATCAGGCTCCTCTGTATTGGGATTTTCCAGGCAAGAATACTGAAGCGGGTTGCCATTTCTTTCTCCAGATTTTAACATTACAGCCCATCTAGTTCAAAAGTTAAATTTGATCTGCATAAAGATTTTATAAGGTTTCCAATTGTGAGAAAGATTCACACAAAGTATTTTTAAGCATCTTTAATGGATTTTCTGTCCTAGAGTTTGACTCATCTTTCTAGTGCAGTTTTAGATTTTGTTTCATGACAGAATTTCTATGTTTACATAATGTTTTGATATACTCTATCAGCAACCCACTCCAGTAGTCTTGCCTGGAAAATTCCATGGACAGAAGAGCCTGGAGGGGTACAGTCCATGGAGTGGTAAAGAGTTGGACATGATTCAGTGACTGGGCATGATTCAGTGTGCACACACACACACATCAGATATATGAAACTCAAAATTTCTTCCCGTTCATACTTTCCACCCCCTCCAACTTACTGGTGAATTTTGGTGCGCTTTGACTTCTAATATAGATTCATATGATGGAAATTGCGATTTTTTATTATCTGAATTTAATTGTAGCAAAAGGAATAATTTTCCTCCCCTCATTGTAAAACTGCCCTATCTTTATTTAAAAATAAAGCTATGGGGACTTCCCAAGTGGTCCAGTGGTTAAGAATTTGTCTTCTAATACAGGGGATGAGGTTTGGTCCCTGATCAGGGAATAAGGATCCCACAGGCCACAATGAAAGGGGCAAGAGTGCAACTAAGACCTGATGCAGCCAAATAATTAAATGAATAAATAAATGTAAAGAACAAATAAAAATAAAGCTATATATTTTATTTTTGTTAGAAATGAAATTAAGCATTTAAGTGATTATGAAGGTGTTGATTCCAGGGAAAGACTGGGTTAAAACTGCAAGACAGCTCAAGAGTATATATTCCAACAAAGGACAGTGTAAACAATACTGGAAAACACCAAGACAGAGTTAAAAGAGAAGTGGGATGTGATTGAATCAGGGAGCAGAGGGAACCTGATGAGGAATTGATTTCACAGTGAAAACATACACAAAGCATATCACAAACAGGTGAAAGACATCAACCCACACAATTAATTAAAAGGTCTTTAAGCAAAGAAAATAAATGGGAAACAATAATGAGTCACACTGTGGTCTAAAAATCAGAGTGAATATTAAAGATTTTAGAGAATACAAAGATTAAATAAGCAAGAAAATACTAACTGGGAATGTCTGAACATAAATAAGATAGAGGTCAACAGAACACCATTTTTAAATGATCAAAAATCATATCAAGTCAGAATTCTATACCCAGCATCAGTAGTGCCCCCAATAAAGATAATTTTTAAAAAATTTACAGTGAAACATTTCATTATTAGCAGTCTTGAATTAGACAGACTAGTAGAGTGAGTTATAAAGTCCAAGGAAACTAATCTCAGATTGAAAACCAGGAATGCAGGAAGAAGTGAAGGGAAAAGGAAAGAATAATTTAGAAATAGATAAAAATGAATTTTGTCTTATAAAGCATTTCTAGAACTATCTCATGGAGATTAAAACACATGTAGAATTAAGATGCATGACAAAAACAATAGAAAAATCAGGAATGTCCCTTTCCTGTCGCGGGTGGTGCTGAGTCGGCTCGTGGGTCTCTGAGAGTCAAAAATTGAGAGCTTCTTCGCGCCGAGACTGCATCCGGCGGCTTCGCAGCCGTCACCATGCACAAAATGAATGTATTGAGTTACACCGTAAGCGCTATGGATATCGTTTGGATTACCATGAGAAAAAGAGAAAGAAGGAAGGTCGAGAGGCTCATGAACGTTCAAAGAAGACAAAAAAGATGATTTGTCTGAAAGCTAAGCTCTACCATAAACAGCGCCATGCTGAGAAAATACAAATGAAAAAGACTATTAAGATGCGTGAAAAGAGAAACACCAAACAGAAGAATGATGAAAAGACTCCACAAGGAGCAGTACCTGCATATCTGCTGGACCGAGAGGGACAGTCTCGAGCTAAACTACTTTCCAATATGATTAAACAGAGATGAAAAGAGAAAGCGGGAAAATGGGAGGTCCCTCTTGCCTAAAGTTCATGCCCAGGGAGAAACAGAAGTATTAAAAGTTATTTGAACAGGAAAGAGGAAGGAGAAAGCCTGGAAGAGGATGGTTACTAAAGTCTGCTTTGTTGGAGATGGCTTTACTCGAAAACAACCTAAATATGAAAGATTCATTAGGCCAATGGGATTACGTTTCAAGAAGGCTCATGTAACACATCCTGAACTGAAAGCCACCTTTTGCTTGCCAATACTTAGTGTAAAGAAGAATCCCTCATCCCCATTATATACAACTTTGGGTGTTATTACCAAAGGAACTATCATTGAGGTGAATGTCAGCGAGTTGGGCCTTGAAACACAAGGAGGCAAGGTCATCTGGGGAAAATATGCCCAGGTTACCAATAATCCTGAAAATGATGGATGTATAAATGCAGTCTTACTGGTTTGACAGCAGTTGCATACAAATAACTCCTTATAATTACTGAAGACTACACACCAGTTGGGAAACCATTACTCTGATATTTCTAAATACTACCAATCAACCTTACATGTTGTCTTCAGTCAGAGAAAACTATTTATTCTACTGTTTTAAAAACGAAAAAAGCCAACATTAAAATGATCTAGTTTTACAAACTGGTCTTTTGCATCTGTTTAGCGTTTAAATGTTCATAAAAATAAAATGATTTTAAAAAATTTAAAAAAAGAAAAGAAAAATCAGGAATGTTGAAAAGGAACTGAAAGTGTTCTTAGGTATTAGCATTTGGGAGATGTGATAAAAGCAATTAACTATATTAGTCTATATTAAATAAATAGTTCAAAATTTGACCACTAAGTAACTGCACATGTTTTGTATAAGATTGCAAATAATAAGTTTATAGAGGGAAAATAGAATAATCATCATCAGTGAAATAAAGACAGTAAAGAGACTGTTTCTGTTTCAGTCAAAGGGTAAGGATATCTCAGATTTACCAGTGATTAGGTGAAAGTAAATGTACAGAACATTGAGTTCTTATTAATGACTCTGTAATATAGACTTCAAAGACTCGTTAGCAGATTTTTTCAACATTCTTTTATTGATAAACATTTAAACAATCTGTAGTTTTCTCTATGAAAACATAAGTTGTATGGAAATTTTAGCTTATGGAAATATTGATAACTATTTTTATAGAAGGTATCCATAAAAAAAATTTAAATGTTGAAAGTGAAAATAACACCCCATTCATAAACTTGTTTAATTTTTCATATAGGATTTCATATTATTCAATAGAATCTAGTGTTACCAATAGCCCCAAATTCTTGTGTTTGGGGATAAAGACTCAAGATTCTCTCAGGTTCTTTTGATTTGAAACATAAGGTGTGTCCTCTGGATTGGATTGTTCCCTGATTGGGTTGTCCACTCCCTCACCCTATAAAAAGGAAAATCAGAGGCAAAAATTACTGCACTTCCTAGCCAGCTACAGGCTCTCTGCATCTGTCTGCATCTCAGGAGTGGTCAGAGGAAGCTCTGGAAGATCTTGGAAGATGGGGAAAGCTGAACTGGACAGATTTCCAAGCCGTCCTCTTCTGGTAAGTGTGGAATCCATATTGACGGCAAGAGGATCTATTAAGATGCCTTTTTTTTTTTTCTTGTGTAAAATCTAAGTTAGAAGAATTTAGTTCTTAAAACAAGATACATTCCTTATTGAAAGTTATTTCCCAAGTGTTAATGTTTCTTAAGAAATAGTCAAGATTTTATATAGTTTTGTATATGAAGCTTTCTTGGGATAATGAAAAGTGTGGGGTTTTTTAACCAAAATCCTTAGGTAGTGAAAGTAGTATTTGGCCCTAGAGTAGCTAAATCTTCTCTGTGGACAATTTGCCCACAACATGTTTGGTCTTTTTTTCCTATTTCTTTTTTCTTTAGATTTCTGTCCTCTGCTTCAAATAGACCTTCCCCAATCTCTTTGTCATCCATCACTGTAGTTAATTTATTTTTCCTATTCTCCCTCCTTACTTCTCATCCTCCTTCCTCTTTCTCTCTCTGTCTCTCTGTTGGCCTTATTGCCTACCATAGCACTTAATTACACTTAACACTATTATTAGACATTCCTTAGTCTATAGCCCTCTTCTCTCAACAAGATTGACATAATCTGGGGTAATAACTTGGTTAAATCAAATTCCAAGTTGTGGGTTTTAGTGCACAACTCCGTATATAATGGCTGCTGTATAAATAGGCAGTTCAAGTCATTTTTCTATCAAACATTCTTTTATATCTTGACTAATGCAAGGGGTAGCATTAATAATAACAATGGGAATAAAATGAGCTTTATGGTTTCTTTTTTAAAAGTCTTCAGAAGACAGAAATGTGAGATTTAAAAGGAAAGGTGGGCTAATGAGGTTTACAGTTTAAACAGATTAGTGTGAAGAATCTTAATCTCAGTGACAATTTTACTCTAGCACAAAAGAGATTAATTTATTTTACAACTGTAGTCATGTGAATTTGTTAGAAAAATTTGTAAAGTGTTTTTTGGAATCAGCATAACATCTCTAAAATTAAGACATCTGAGCACCTTGAAAAGCCAAAACAGTAAGTGACTATATCCATGGAACTATGAAATTTCTCATTATCTTTTCTTCATTGAGTACCCAACTTAGTGAGAAAAGCAATCAACAAGAAGTAGATAATACTACACATAAATAAACAAAAAATTAACAGAGACAATGTGAGATAAATTTTTATATGGCATCAGGAAAGGTCATTCTGTGGAAATGGCATTTTGTAGATTAAATGAAAGGTAGCCAAGAATTCATAAGTTGTGAATCTTTGAGTGGATTCAGGAAGGCAAATGGATGGCTAATTGGTGTAAGAGTATGGGTGGTAGGGCATCCAGAATGCCATTCAAGGGTAGATGAGCTATTAGTACCAATTAGTGAGTTTAGGGGACATTGAGATAAGGATGAATTATTTGGGAGAAATGATTGGTTCAGCATGGGACCTGGTCACTGTGAGCTGAGTCATGAATGTTATCACTGATGTGGGTGGGCAGACGGATATTTGAGTTTCAGGGTTGAAGCCAGATCAGTGAATCTGTGAACATTTCTAGTTCATGAAAAATATTTGAAGCCCGGGAAATGGATGAGATTGCCTGGAAGAAGGTGTAGATGTAGAACAGATGTGACAGCGGGACCAGCTTCATTGATCATTAATTGACCAGAGCATTGATCATTAAGTGAAGTAGGAGAGAAAGGAGCAGGGGCGGGGCGGGGGGGGAGCAGGTAAAAAGGACTGTCTATGGTGGGAAAAAAGGAACTTTATGAAAAGACCCTGATGCTGGGAAAGACTGAAGCATGAGGAGAAGGGGACGACAGAGAATGAGATGGTTGGATGGCATCACCTACTCGATGGACTTGAATTTGAGCAAGCTCCGAAAGTTGGTGATGGACAGGGAAGCCTAGTGTGCTGCAGTTCATGGGGTCATGGAGTATCGGACATGACTGAGTGACTGAACTGATGAAGAGGATATGGCTTTTCTAAGTTACTTTATAAGCAGGAGAATATTTGAGTGAAGATGGGACTTAGGTTTGAGAGCAAAGTATCTGAGGGTTGAGAGGCACTTGATCTCATTGGAGATGAGGCACTAAAGGAAAATAAAAACCAGGTGACTGTGTGTCTTAAAGCAAAGTGAAAAAGATATATCAAAAAGTTTAATGTCTTGGTAGTCAAAGAGCCCTGTGATCTCTTTGTCCAGATGATGTTGCATTCAAGGACACCAGCATGTGTGTAATTGGCCGTGACAGAGATGGGAAGAGGAAAAGATCCTCTAAGGATGAAAATCTGGAATTGGTACTGGGTGACGATCTGCAGCTTTCTGTCCTTGACTCCTATCTGCTTAATGTCCCAGGATTCAGTATGGTGTCTGTACTAGCACCATTAGCAGCAGCTGGGAATGCTTAGAAATGCAATTTCTTGTCCCCACCCCAGACTTTCTTGCATTGACATCCAGATCTGAGTTCTATCAACCTTCTGAATAAATGTGATGCACAGAGGAATTTGAGACCCCATTTCTTCAGGGAGTTATCCATATGTGCTGAGAACATTCTCCATGACTTGCAGTTGTTTCATCCCCCATTTTATTCACAATTTACATCTCATTTTGTTTTCAAAGAAGCTCAGAAGAAGTATGATGCCTGAAGAGCTGGAGAAGAAAAGACAGGAGATCAAAGCCAAGCAGAGGCGTCGTGACAGATGTTTACTTCCTCTGAGGCTGACCAGCTGCATTTTCCAGAAGCCAGTCACAAAGATAACCTCTCATCCTGACAATGTGGTCAGAAGACGTCGGTGCGAGGAGACCCTGGAAAAGCCCCAGCAAGCCTTTGCATTCCGGAGACTGCAGGAACTCCAAGCCTACAGCCCTGAAGGAGAACCTTTCAGGACCATGGACAGCGCAAACGTTTCCGGGATCATTGTCCAGCGTGGTGCCGGTGAATCCCTGGGCCGCGCTGGTGCCCTGCACACTAGCCCTGAGCCCATCCTTGCCCAGTCTTCAGATGGGGCAGAGTTCAACCCACGGTTGGGGCTCTTTCTCCCACACGCCCTCTTCAGACGATCAGTAATAGATGCAGATATTCGCCGACAATCTCGGAAAGTGAAGAGAGCAAGGCAGAGATTGACTATGGCCTTGAAGGCAGACAGGCTTGCCAGGGAGGCAAAGAGAACCAGGAGGCAGAAAAAACGTTCCTGAGAACTGAAGGAAAAATAGGAGACGATTATCCTGAGAAAGTTGAGTGGTGTGGTCCCTGGGAAGTGGTTCATGGTGGGGGGCGACAGCCCTCCATTCTACTTGCCGCTTTTACTGTCAGCCCTGTTTCTGGATTATGATGCTTTGTTACATTAACTTTGTACTCTATTAAAATCTTGGTGGACAAAAGCGAAAAGTGTAATTTTTTTTTAATGGGAGAGATTGGGTTTCATGTGACAAGAGAAAAGATTTTTGCATATCTTTGTACACCTCAATTTCTGTATGTCAGAATTTCTTTACTGAATTCAACAGAGGTAATCTAGCCTGGGGAATTATTTAGTGTTTTAAGTTATAATATTTTCTTGTGTTAATTACACTTAAACAAGAAATAATCTATTGTAAAGAGGTTATTTTCTAATATTAAAAATTAATGCTATAAAATCTTATTAAGCTGGCTTTTACTTCTTGTTTTAACATGAGGTGCCTGCTCTTTTTGTCATTCTTGTGCCAAATGTTAAATCAGACAGAAAACATTTTAATGTAAATCAACTAGTACTTATGCTACATATTGCGCCCTTGTCTGTTACCTGAATCTTAAGTGGGTATTTTTTAAAGAACGTGATTTTCTAAAATGTTATTTACTTGTTTATTTTCTTTTTAGCTGTTCTGGGGCACTGGGTTTTCCACTGCTGCCAGTCGGCTTTCTCTAGTTGTGGAGAGCAGGGGCCACTCTCTGGGTGTAGTGCATGGGTTTCTCATTCCAGTGACTTCTCTTGTTGCAGAGCATGGGCTCTAGATGCATGATTTCAGTGGTTCTGGTACTGGGGCTTAGTTGCTCCATAGGATATGAAATCTTCCCAGACCAGGGATCGAACTCCTGTCCTCTGAACTGGCAGGTGGATTTTAACCACTGGACCACCATGGAAATCCTAAGTGGGTATTTTAAAAAATTATTTTTGACCTTTGATTCTTAAGAAGGAATACGTTCTTTGGAAACATTTTCTTCTGAAAATGACTTGCCAGCAAGCTTGTTGCCCTGACCCGGAAATCGGTCCAGAGTCCCTGAAATTTGTCCACCCCACAGGGTTATGCACATCATCATTTGTAAGCAGTCAAGAATGACATCATTGCTTATTCAATAAGCAATTCATTTTTACTTATAAACACTTCATTTAATAAACATAATTATTTCCACTGAACCCACAGAAGGTGGAATAAAGGTGTCATGCTACAAAAGTCCTAGGGGGACAGTATGAGGAAGGAAGAGAATGACCTTTTCTGAACTTCTTGTACAACTTTGATAAAGTTGTTTTATCAGTGGTGGAGAAGGAAGGCTGATGTGGCTCAGATCATAAATAATCCGCCTGCAATACAGGAGACCTTGGTTCAATCCCTGGATCCAGAAGATCCCCTGGAGGGAGGAAAGGCAACCGACTCCAGTATTCTTGCCTGGAGAATTCCACGGACAGAGGAGCCTGGCAAACTACTGTCGATGGGGTCATAAAGAGTCAGACACAACTGAAGCGACAAAAACACACCAAGAGTAACTGAGAAACAGGAAAACAGTGAATAGAGGTGAGCGGTTATGCCTCCTGACAACAGGCTCTGGATTTAACTTAGTAATAAGTCCCTCCTAGAGCCCAGAGCTTTGATGTGGGTCTGAAGCCTCCAGAGACGCACTAAGGCAGATTCCAACTCTTCAGTGTGAACTGATCTGCATATTCCAACCCCTTTTTGTCCTCGGACTGGGGTGTCACATGACCCTTTCTGATCCAATAGGAACCAGGCACTTGACTCTTTAGGGAACAGGAGGTGGAGCCACGTTTATGCCTGGTTCTTATCTGCCAGTCCTAGGGTCTGGGAAATGGAGCTGTGTGAGGTCACCAGGTAGGGAGGGCTGTCTGGGTTTGGGGCCACCTGGGAGCATTACATTTAAGGGTGAGCATGGAGAATGGTCAGGATGAGACCTTCCCCCCTCACACCTATCTCTATACCTGGACATAATTTACTCCCCCACAAGAAGTGTGTGTGTGTGTGTGTGTGTGTGTGTTACTCAGTCCTGTCTGACTCTTTGGGATCCCATGGACTGTAGCCCGCCAGCCTCCTCCATCTACGGGATTCTCCAGGCAAGAAGACTGGACAGGGTTGCCATTCCCTTCTCCAGGGCATCTTGCTGAAGCCACCAGGAAGTCCTCCGACGAGAAGAGACACATGTATATGTCTGGCTGAGTCACTCTGCTGTGCACCTGACACTATCACAGCATTGTTAATTGGCTATACTCCAATAAAAATAAAAAGAAAAAAGGGGATGGTTTTGAAGTATTATATAAGCACATACAAATTTTTAAAATTAATTTTATTTATTGTATCTTATCTATTAATTACTAAACGTGAAAGGGATGGAAAGACTCACCTTTGACTCAGTAATCCAAGATATTAATAATAATAACTTACTCCCCACATCCAGTCAACAGAAACTCTTTTCTTTCCTCTTATGTTCTGTTAAATTATTTTATCTTAGGTTAATATATATGCCTGTGTGCTCAGTCACTTCAGTCATGTCAGATTCTTTGTGATCATGGAGAATGTAGCCTGCCAGGCTCTTCTGTCCATGGGATTCTCCATGCAAGAATACTGGAGTGGCTGTTATCCCCTTCTCCAGGGAATCTTCTCAAAGCCACTAGGAAGCCCTCCCACAAGAAGGGATACATGTGTATGTATGGCTGATTTGCTCTGCTGTGCACCTTAAACTATCACAACATTGTTTAAAAAATGAAAAAGTTAAAAGAATTGAAGGATGGTTTTGAATTCTTATATAAGCATATTCAATTTTTAAATTTAAATTTTATTTATTATATTTTATCTATTATTAAGTATGAAGGGGATGGGGAGACTCACTCACCCTCTACTCAGTATTCCAAGATAATAATAATTTTACTCCCCACATCCAGTTAACAGGAACTAAGTTCATTCCTCTTCTTTTGTTATTTTATTTTAGGATAATATGCATGCATGCGTGCTCAGTCAACTTCAGTTGTGTCCAACTCTTTGTGACCCTACGGACTGTAGCCCACCCGGCTCCTCTGTCCATTGGATTTTCCAGGCAAGGATACTGGTGTGAGTTGCCACACCCTCCTCCAGAGGATCTTCCCAAGCTAGGGATTGAACTTGCATCTCCTGCATTGCAGGTGAATTCTTTAATGCTGAGCCACCGGGGAAGCCTTAGCTTAATATAGGTTCTGTTAAATTATTTTATCCTAAGGTCTGGAGAGGGGATGGAGAATTTTCATTTCTAAGAAGTTTCCAGGGATGTACAGCACCACACATTGAGAAAGGGATTCTGGGACATCCTGAAGCTCACATGAGACAGATACAGAAAGATGAAGGTCATTATTCAGTGCCAAATCCAGACCAATTTATATAATAAACTATTCAAACACTGAACTTTAAATACTGAAATACTGAAAATCCATTCACTTAACTACATTTATTCAAAGATGTCATCGTTTGAATGACAAACTGCAATAAATTAGCAGTGACAGCTTAGATTCTAAATCCTTTCTCCTTATAATCCAATCATTAGATTCTAATCACTATCACCTGTTTTGTGTATGTGTTACTTTCTGCAATACAACAAAGTGAATCAGTTATTTTATTTTTTTCTGAACTCTTCCCCATTATAAGCTCTTCCCCTACCCCCAATAACTACATCACAAGGTTTATTATGCCAATGTGTTTGTGTTCACTTCTCTTTATTTTTATATGTTTTAAACTTTATTTTTTATTGCCATTCAACAATGTTGTGATAGTTTAAGGTGCATAGCAAAGGGACTAAGCCATACATATACATGTATCTATTCTCCCCCAAACCCCCTCCCATCCAGGCTCCCACATAACACTGAGCAGGGTTCCCTGTGCTGTACATACAGTAAGTCTTTGTTCTCATCACTACGATCTGTTTTATGTGTGAATGTTTCTTTCTGCTGTCAAACAAAATGAATCAGTTTTTTAATTTATTGGAGTATAGTTGGTATACAATTTTGTGTTACTTTCTGCTGTACAGCAAACCAAATCAGTTATACATGTACACATATCCACCCTTTTTTAGGTTCTTCTCCCATATAGGTCATCATTGTAACCTGATGATCTGTTTTAAATGCAAATCTAATCATGTACTTCAACGGGGCAGGCCTTCATTTTTGTCTTCAGCAGATATTTATCCTGTTGCCCTGTCCTATTGATTAACACTACCCTCTTTATTCCCCAGTGTGCTCCAGCTTGGAGAGAAAATTCTCTGGTCACCCTATTTGCAAAGAATCTACTATGTGCAAAGCGATGGTATAAAACCTGTGATCCAGAAATAAACTAAACATTCACTGCTTCTGTTTGATTTAATCCTCATGAGAGGAAAGAGTTAATAAGTAGAGCAAAGAATTTATAACTTGTCATATAGAAGTAGAGAGAGAGTGTATGTATTAGAGTTAGTTTCAGCATGTGTGTACTCATTTTTAAATGTTTTAGTGTGTGTTCATGTACTTGGGCTGCCTGAAGGAGGGGGGGATTGTCTGTGAGGAAGGCTCTTAGGCACTGGAAAAGTTCCTCCAGGTGCACTTTCTTGGAACTTTATTAATGTGTATCAGTCAAGGTTCTCTAGAGAAATGGAACCAATAGGACTTAAAGTCTACAGAAGAGGAGAGGTATTTAGGGATTCACCCACATGGTTATAACAGTGAGAAATCCCATAATCTGCTCTTTGCAACCTGGAGAAGCAGAAGAGTCAGGGTTGGGACTTCCCTGGTGGTACAGTGGTTAAGGATCTGCCTCAAAATGCAGGGGATGTAGATTGAACCTCTAGTCGGGGAACTAAGATCCCACATGCTGCGAAGCAAATAAGCCCCTGAACCACAACTAGAGAGTCTGTGTGCCACAACAAAAGATCCCGCATCCCGCAGCTACAACTAAAACCTGACACAGACCATTAACTACAGAAGTAAATACCTTTTAAAAGTCAGTGGTAGATGTAGATTTCAATCCAAGTCCGAAGGCCTGAGAACCAGGAGCTCTGAGTCCAAGGGAAGGAAAAGATGGACATTCCCACTCAGAAAGAGAGAGTGGATTCACCTTCTCTTCCATGTGGCCCTCAGCAGATTGAATAACACCCACCTACACTGAGGAGTATGGGTCACTTCACTTAGTCTATAGGATCAAATGCTGATCTGTTCCAGAAACACCCTCAAGAACACACCCAGAAATAATGAGCCAGCTATCTGGGCTGATCAGCCTTTGGATAGGTGTCCATCCTGTCCCTGTCCCCTGAACCCAGGTGCTGGCATCCAAAATAAAGCAAACTTTCCCTTCCACCAACTGTGCCTCTTTATTTGAGCAGTGAGCAGTTACAATTTAATGTACAAAATAAGCTACAAGAATATATTGTACCAACAGGGACTATGACCAATACTTTTTATAGAGTATAACTTTAAAAATTGTGAATCACTCTACTGTATTATCTGAAACTTATACAAATTATTCATCAACTATACTTCAAAATGGCTTCCCCGGTGGCTCAGATGGTAAAGAATCTGCCAGCAATGCGGGAGACTTGGGTTTGATCCCTGAGTTGGGAAGATCCCCCGGAGAAGGAAATGGCAACCCACTCCAGTGTTTGCCTGGAGAATTCCCCATGAATACAGGAGTCTGGCAGGCTATAGTCCATGGGGTCCCAAAGAGTCAGACACGACTGGGAGACTAAGAAAAAGCACATACTTCAATTTAAAAAATCTAAAAAAAGAAAGAACCCAAATACTCAAAATGAACCGATAGAAAAAGAAATCACACCTGGTTTACCGGGCAGAGAATGCATGGGAGGAGAAATAGGAGAAAGCTTGCTGAAAAGTAAATTCTCAGCTTTAAAAAAAGATGCAAAAGGGGTAATGAGTAACACGATGACTGCAGTTAATGTTGCTGTTCATTACAGTGCTGAAGAAATATGTTCAGAGAGTAAATACTAAGACTCTCATCACACCAAAAAAAAAAAAAACATTTTGAGAAGATGAACGTTAAATAAAGAGCTTCCCTGGTGGTTCAGATGGTAAAGAATCTGCCTGCAATGTGGGAGACAGGGGTTTGAGCCCTGGGTCAGGAAGACTCCCCTGGAGGAGGACATGGCTACCCCCTCCAGTATTATGTTAACTAAAATCACAGTGGTAACCATTTCATGATATAGATGCCACATACACTTCAAACATATACTGTAGCAACAATTTTAAACTTTAAAAATTACCTGGAATAATAGAATTCTGTAAAGTGAAGTCGCTCAGTCGTGTCCGACCCTTTGCGACCCCATGGACTGTAGCCTACCAGGCTCCTCTGTCCGTGGGATTCTCTAGGCAAGAGTACTGGAGTGGGTTGCCATTTCCTTCTCCAGGAGATCTTCCCAATCCAGGGATCGAACCCGGGTCTCCCACATTGCAGGCAGACGCTTTAACCTCTGAGCCACCAGGGAAGACAGAATTCAATAATTCTTCCATCAAAAGTAAACTGTATATAGTACTGTATGTCAATGATATCTCATGAAATTAGAAAAAAATTGTTAAAAAAGATAAAAATTAAAAGTGCAAAAGAGTATAAGTGAAAGAGGACAAACCACAAGTGCTTTTTTCCTTTAGAATTATTTTATTAAGTCATAAATGTACAACTGCTTCATATAATAATTCTACACGCTAAAATTTAAGGAATAATGTTATTAATATGTTTCATTACAGCATACTTCTGACCAATAGCTTTTCAAAAACTGAGAAAAATCTTGCAAAAGGTTTTTAAAAATTTAACATTTTAAATATTAACAATTTACAAACATTTAACAAAATGTTTAATATTAAACAAATTTAACATTATCAAAGAAGTGACATTTCTACACTCTGACAAAGATCACTAGAAAAAAACAGTTAAGCTAAGAAACTGCCTCAAAGGCATTTTCCATACAGTTTTTCCTCTTCAGGAAGGCAATGTTCTTAAATAATTCAATTCATTCACAAATGGTTCTCTGTACCTGCTCTGGTGTCTTCTGCCATATCACTGCATGTTTACTCATAACCTGAAGCTGCCCAGTTACCTCTGGGCTCTCATCCTCCACTATTTAGACAGTGAAGCCCAGGGCAAACAGGAAGAAGCTCAGTTTCAGCTTCGCCCTCCCAACCCCCACATTCCCCACTGCCTCCTGACCAGAGCTTCCTTCACCATACTGAGCCCTCAAGTTGCTACCAAAGTTTCCATTCCTCATCGACTGTAATTAGATTGCTGCTGATAATTTCCAAAGTCATTGTTAATTCCACTTCTACAATTTCCTCCTCCACTGTTGCCATGACCACCTCTGCAGCCTCAATCATGGTTGCCAGATGTGGGACTTTCACCACCAGACAGACCCTCTGTCTCTCCCTTTTCCAGCCCCATGATAAGCACCCCTAAATCTAGGACCATTTCCATATGCATCAGATCCTCCCCAGAAGTTACTTTCTCATCCTGATGCTAGTCCCAAATCACTACCACCACCAGCGTAAACCCCCAAACCAAAGCGGCCTCCTCCTTCACTTCTAGAACCCTGGACTTGCTGCATTTCCCATGTCAACAAAACCTTTGCGACTTTTGCATGATGACCATCGATGGTATGGTTTTTCGGCCACACAATCAAGTCCACAGAATCAAGGTCATCAAAAGTCACAAATCCAAAGCCTCTTTTCTTGCCAGACTGCCTATCAGTAATGATTTCAATGGTACCATTTTTCCATATTTCTCAAAGTAATCTCTAAGATGATGTTCCTTAGTATCTTGTTGAATACCAACAGTTTCTTCAGTGTCCAAAGAACACCCCGCTGTCCAGATGCTGCTCTTGGGACACATGTTTGGGTTCAAGCACTATGCTATCAATGGAATGGGGTCCGGTGGACATTTCATCCACCTCGGTCATGGAAGAAAAGGTGACAAAACCACACTGTCTTGATCTTTGGCTGCAAGGATCCCTCAGGACCACACAGTCTCTAAGTTCTCCCCGCTGCTGGTAACAGTTCCTCAGACTTTCTTCTGCGGTTTCAAAGTTCAAAACACCAATAAAGAGTTTATTAGTTTGTTCAGCTTCTCTCTTTTGCCTCTTCAAAGCAATTGATTTCTCGGTTTTCTCCGTCAGACTGGGTTGCTTCAGTCAGATTTCCTATAGCTTTTTAGTGATTTACCCTGGCATATATATTTACTCCTTTGCCCTTAGAAGGGGCTCAAGATATTTTGTTGCAAAAGGTATTCAAACTCCAAATATACTTTCTAAAGTTTTCCCAGAAAGTCACTCAACTTCAGTTATACAATCTTATCACCTCTTTGGTGGGTGACTGCAGTCAACTGTCACTATGGTTTCACATCCTTTCTCTCTTAATCCATTTAAGACTTTAATAATAAAAATCTACTTAAAATGTAAACCTAATCAGCGCACACTTTCTTTTAAAATCCATCATTTCTGTTTCAGAGGGTGTTTTTAGAGGGAGAAAATAAAAATATCTTAATCCTGTTGCCCTGCCATAATTACTAACATGCCTTTCAACACCCAATATTCCTCGGTTTGGAATGAAAATCACTTGATCCTCATGTTTACAGAGCACCTATTACATGCCAAGTTGTGGACTAAGATCCATAATTCAGAATTTCACTGAACAAAGTCATCGCCTCAATTCATTTGAATCCTGATAAAAGTTTTTTTTAAAACTCTAATCCTTGGTTCATCCAAAGAAATTACTTTACACAACAAAGAACAACCACAACATTATCTAAAAAGCTACAAAGTTACAAAACCCAAAACAGAAAATGAATAGTCCTGACTATACAATAAAAGCCAAAAAAGCAATGTACACATTGCTAAGGTAACCTGCAGGGCAAGGAATAGCACATAACTGCCCTGGGTAGGGGTGGTTCTGTGATGACCCAGCAGAGCTGGCTTGAGACTTACCAATTTCAGAGAAAGGGAGGGTGTGTGTGTGTGGCACGCAGCACGGAGTACTTGACCCTAGAGGTCACAAGAGGACCCAAACAGGGGTGCAGGGCCAGGCTAACAGGGATGGCATAACTGCCGGACTCTGCCGGCCGACAGGTTAGGGCAGGACCAGGCCACCGAATCGGCCCAGGTCGTCTGGGACACGGAAAAACGTGCTCCCAGGCCGGAGCTGTCAGTCCGTCTGAAGCCCCCTGCTCATCCCTGCTGGCTTTGCCAGCTACATGACTCCCAGGAACTATAGAAACTTGGAAGTTTTCCAGCCAGAACACTAGAGGGCACCTTTACAAGCACAACCCCAAACCGGCAACACCCCTGCAGCCGGAGCTCTGCTGATCGGGGACACGTGTCAACTGCTGCCCTCACCTTCTGACGGAGCTGGAGCTGGAGCCGCTCCAGTGGCGGGGGCGGCGGGGGGCGCGGGGTCGCCGGCGCTCGGGGGATCTGCCCCAAGGGGAACGCGACCTGCTCCTCCTCAGCCTGCGCCACGTGGAGGGTGGTGGCAGCATTCTCCGGGGAGGGCTCAGTCGCCTAGGGGGTGGCTGGGGCCAGGGGGCCAGCACGGCTCTGGCCGTGATCTGCCGGCCGTCAATTTGCCCTCCGTCCATGTGCCTGAGCGCCTCCGCAGCCTCTTCCGGATTCTCGAACTCCGCGTAGGCGTGGCCTTGAGACGGATGCGCGCGCATCCTTTCTCTGCGCAGGTGGATCTCTCTAACTCGCCCGAAGGTGGAGAATATCTCCCGGATGTGCTCCTTGGTCACCTTCCGGGTGAGCCTCGCGACGTGCACTTTGGTGGGCTTAGCGGCGGGGCTGTGCCGTCTCATTTCCTTCCCGTCTCGTGGGGGTGGTTTGGGTTTGGAACCGGACCGCGGCCCGTGGTCTCGGGGGCGCCAAGGCCTCGGAGAGCCGTGGGAGGAGCTGGAGCTGGAGCTGGAGCTGCGGGACCCACTGGAGCGTCCCGAGCGGCCGGATGCTGAGGGCGAGCTGGAGCCGCGGCTGGAGCCCGCGCGGGACCGAGCCCCCGAGCTGCTGCTACCGCCCGAGGCCCTGCGCCGCTTCCGAGCTTTATCCCTGCCGCGGATGGAGCTGGAGCTGGAGCTGCGGGACCCACTGGAGCGTCCCGAGCGGCCGGATGCTGAGGGCGAGCTGGAGCCGCGGCTGGAGCCCGCGCGGGACCGAGCCCCCGAGCTGCTGCTACCGCCCGAGGCCCTGCGCCGCTTCCGAGCTTTATCCCTGCCGCGGGCCTTCTCGCCGGACTGCGGGGTAGCGCCTGTATTTTTACAGCGATCCGCGGACTGCTCGTCAGAGCGCCCTTTGCGTGGGATGGGAGACGGAGTCATCTTGCCTCTGCGCTTCTCAGCCTCAGGAGAGAAAAGGGTTAATCGATTAAAGTCAGTTTCCTACAGTGTGAAGTACAATAGAATGTTGTGATCATCAATAAGGCCATCACAGCTACAAAGAAAGAGGAGATATGGAGGAAGAGAAGTAAGAAGAAAGAAAAAATAATGACAGTTATTGATGAAGATATTAGGGAAGGGCAACCCTGTAGCTCAGACGGTAAAGAATCTGTCTGCAATGCAGGAGACCCGGATTCGATCCCTTGGTCGGGAAAATCCTCTGGAGAAGGGAATGGCAATCCACTCCAGTATTCTTGCTTGGAGAATCCCATGGAGAGAGGAGCCTGGCAGGCCACAGTCCATGGGGTCGCAAAGAGTCGGACACGACTGAGCGACCAGCCATAGCCGTTTAACTTGATGATACATACGGATCAGAGAGCTGAATTTTTTAAAAACATTTTATTGTTTATCTATTCCCGGAAATACAAGAGCCAGTGATGTACTAGCTTATTTTATCCCAACATCAAAGCAGGTTCCAGGTTTTTTTAGACAGCGTTAGATGTACAAATTGAGCTTCCCTGGGGGCTCAAACGGTAAAGAATCTGCCTGTAGTGCAGTAGACATTGCCTGCGTGCTAAGTCGCTTCAGTGGTGTCCAACTCTTGGCAACCCTATGGACTGTAGCCTGCCAGGCTCCTCTGTCCGTGAAATTTTCCAGGCAAGACTACTGGAGTGGATTGCCATGCACCCGAGGCCCTGCGCCGCTTCCGAGCTTTATCCCTGCCGCGGTCCTCGCTGGGCTGCTGGGTGGCGCCTGTATCTTTACAGCGATCCGCGGACTGCTCGTCAGAGCGCTGTTTGCGTAGGATGTGAGACGGAGTCATCTCGCCTCCGCGCTCCTCAGCCTCAGGAGAGAAAGGGGTTAATAGATTAAAAGATGTTTCCTACAGTGTTAGGTACGATAGAGTGCTGTGATCATCAATGAGGCCATCACAGAGGCAGTGAAAGAGGGAGATATGGAGGAAGAGATGTAAGAAGAAACAAAAAATATTAATGACAATTATCGATGATAAAGAGATTGGAGAAGGGCAAACTGATGACACATACGGATCAGAGAGCTGAATTTTTAAAAACATTCTATTGTTTGCTAAATGTTCCCAGAAATACAAGAGTCAGTGATGTACTAGATTATTTTAGCCCAGCATCAAAGCAGGTTCCAGGTTGTTTTAGACAACATCAGATATACAAAGATGGCTTCCCTGGTGGCTCAGACGCTAAAGAATCTGTTGGCAATGTAGTAGACGTTGCGTGTGTGCTAAGTCACTTCAGTCGTTTCCGACTCTGCGACCCTATGGACTGTAACCCTCCAGGCTCCTGTGTCCATGGAATTCTCCAGGGAAGAACACTGGAGTGGTTTGCCAGGGGATCTTCCAGACCCAGGGATTGAGCCGGAGTCTCTTACATCTCCTGCATTGGCAAACAGGTTCTTTTCCAGTAGCGCCACCTGGGAAGCAGTAGACGTTAAACAAAGCTTTATAGAAACATCAAAATACACAAAGGTACTGGATTAATTTGAAAGAGAAATGAGGTAACGTTTGACATAGCCTCAGAGGATATCTCAGGTAGAGAAATTAAAAAAGCGAGAAAAAAGAAAAGACACTGTAAAATAAAATTCACCTTGACCCTGGCGTGAGTGAGATAGGCAAATCACAGACAAAACCCTTACCACAAGTCCTAGCACCTCACCGCCTTGTCACCCCCAGGGCCCATGGACGTCCAATCTGTACTGTCTTCGTTGCAGCTCAGGGCCGCCACAGGGGAAACTAAACCAGGAGAAGCAGACCCTGTGCTGAGGTATCAGGCAGATGACTGGAACATCCTGTCTTCTTCCAGCTTAAAAATGGGATAGTCTGGGCTTTGTAGTGTCATTTAGTTCAGAACTGCCCTTCATGGGAGCACTGCCTCCTCAGCCCACATTATAAGCATTATTAATAGGAAGAGAAAGAAATCTGAAACCCAGTATGGCAGAGTCTGGGGTATTGTCTATGCATTTCTGCCAAGGGGTCAACCCAGGCCTCTATCTGTAATAAGGACCCTCCTGTCAAGTCTCAAAAAGCTTCTCCACCTCACCAGGCTAGACCAGTGATTTTAAGAGTGAGAAAATGAATCCTTGGACCATAAGCAGCAACAAAGCCTGGGGAATTACTGCTAGAAATGCAGAGTCTCAGGCCTTGCTCCCAGATGTGATGAATCAGAGACTCGGGGATGGAGCAGCAGAGAGCTGAATTAAAAAGGAAGAAAGAAAGAAAATTCCAGAAAAATAAACGACCCAATCAAAAAAATGGGCCAAAGAACTAAACAGATATTTCTCCAAAGAAGACATACAGATGGCTAGCAAACTCATGAAAAGATGGTCAACATCACTCATTATCAGAAAAATGCAAATCAAAACCACAATGGGATACTGTCTCACTGGTCAGAATGGCTGCCATCAAAACATCTGCTGCTGCTGCTGCTAAGTCGCTTCAGTCGTGTCCGACTCTGTGCGACCCCATAGATCGCAGTCTACCAGGCTCCGCCGCCCCTGGGATTCTCCAGGCAATTAAAGAGATTTTACATAGGACAAGGGTAGATAAGTGGACACTCTCTTGTCATCAATATGGGTTCCAAGCTCATCAGAAGAGGCCAGCTTGGGAATAGGTCTATGCAGTTTCCCCCAGTTCCAAGAGCTGTCCTCTGACTATGCCTGAGTTGCAGACAGCTTGTGACTCCCTGGGAAGTCTACTGACTTCTGCCTCTGACTCTCCTTTTATAGGGGGAGAGAGTGGACAACATAATCTAGAGGACATGCTTTCTCTCAGATCCAAGGCATTGGAGAGATTCCTAAATCTATAAACACAAGATTCTGAGGCTATTAACACCATCAGATACTGTTGTAGATTAAAAAAAAAATACATTTGTGCCTGGGTAGGTATTTGCAATGTCTACCGATATTGTAATGTTTTCTTTCCCTCGGTTGGGATATATTCTACAAAAATAAGAATGGAAGTTGCTCTCTGCACTTCATAATAGCTTTGGAAGGACCAGGGCTCCAGGTCTGCTTTACAACTCACAAGCTGCCTCAGCAACAGAGTAGACCTTCCTTTCTCTGAAAGAACACTGTGCTTGAAATGTCCTGTAAGAAACACCAATCTACCCAATTCACCAGAGCAGGTGCAGAGAGTCATTTTGTGAATCCATCAACTTATTTAAGAACATTACCTTACTGTGGGGGCTTCCCAGGTGACTCCGATGAATGAGGTGACTCATTCATCTACTAATACAGAGACTCGAGTTTGATCCTTGGTTCAGGGAGATCCCCTGGTGTAGGAAATGGCAACTCACTCCAGTATTTTGCCTGGGAAATCCCATGGACAGAGAGGATCCTGGTAGGCTATGGTCCATTGTTGTTTAGTTGCTCAGTTGTGTCCGACTCTTTGTGACCCCATGGACTGCAGTATGCCAGGCTTCTCTGTCTATCACCATCTCCCAGAACTTGCTCAAACTCATGTCCATTGAGCCAGTGATGCCATCCAACCACCTCGTCCTCTGTCATCCCCTTCTCCTCCCGCCTTCAATCTTTCCCAGCATCAGGGTCTTTTCTAAGGATTCAGCTCTTCACCATCAGGTGGCCAAAGTATTGGAGCTTCAGCTTCAGCATCAGTCCTTCCAATGAATAGTCAGGATTGATTTCCTTTAGGATAGACTGATTTGATCTCTTTGCAGTCCAAGGGACCCTTAAGAGTCTTCTCCAACACCGCAGTTCAAAAGCATCAATTCTTCAGCATTCTTTATGATCCAGCTCTTACATATATACATATTCTTGACTATTGGAAAAAAACCCATCGCTTTGACTATATGGACCATTGTCTGCAAAGTAATGTCTTTGCTTTTTAATATGCTGTCTAGGTTTCTCATAGCTTTTCTTCCAAGGAGCAAGTGTCTTTTAACTTCATGGCTGCAGTCACCATCTGCAGTGATTTTGGAGCCAAAGAAAATAAAGTCTGTCACTGGTCCATAGGATCACAAATAGTTCGACATGATTGAGCAAATGAACACACACACACACCTTACTGTGAAGGAAATATGGTATAAAAATATCTTTTTAAAGGTTATTCACATAAAATATTGGTTACCGAGTAAAAGAAAAACATTACATGTTGGTAGAGACTACAAATACCACCCCTCCAAATGTAGTGAGTTTTTTCTTTTTTAAAAAAATTATTTATCTATTTTAATTGGAGGCTAATTACCTTACAATATTGTATTGGTTCTGCCACACATCAACATAAATCTGCCACGGGCGTACACGTGTTCCCCATCCTGAACCCCCCTCCTACGTCCTCCCCATACCATCTCTCTAGGTCATCTCAGTGCACCAGCCCCAAGGATCCTGTATTGAACCTGGACTGGTGATTCATTTCTTATATGATATTATACATGTTTCAATGCCATTCCCCCAAATCATCCTACCCTCTCCCTCTCCCACAGAGTCCAAAAGACTGTTCTATACACCTGTGTCTCTTTTGCTGTCTTGTATACAGGGTTATTGTTACCATCTTTCTAAATTCCATATATGTGTGTCAGTATACTGTATTGGTGCTTTTCTTTCTGGCTTACTTCACTCTGTACAATAGGCTCCAGTTTCATCCACCTCATTAGAACTGATTCAAATGTATTCTTTTTAATGGCTGAGTAATACTCCATTGTGTATATGTACCACAGCTTTCTTATCCATTCATCTGCTGATGGACATCTTTTACAGTCCAACTCTCACATCCATACATAACCACTGGAAAAACCATAGCCTTGACTAGATGGACCATTGTTGGCAAAGTAAAGCCTCTGCTTTTTAATATGCTATCTAGGTTGGTCATAACTCTCCTTCCAAGGAGTAAGCGTCTTTAATTTCATGGCTGCAATCACCATCTACAGTGATTTTGGAGCCCCAAAAATATATGCTTTAGTATACTCTATTGGCGTTTTTCTTTCTGGCTTATTTCACTCTGTATAATAGGCTCCAGTTTCATCCACCTTATTAGAACTGATTCAAAAGTATTCCTTTTAATGGCTGAGTAATATTTCATTGTGTATATGTACCACAGCTTTCTTATCCATTCATCTGCTGATGGACATCTAGGTTGCTTCCATGTCCTGGCTGTTATAAACACTGCTGCAATGAACATTGGGGTACATTTGTCTCTTTCAATTCTGGTTTCCTTGGTGTGTATACCCAGCAATAGGATTGCTGGGTCATAAGGCAGTTCTATTTGCAGTTTTTTAAGGAATCTCCACACTGTTCTCCATAGTGGCTGTACTAGTCTGCATTCCCACCAATAGTGTAAGAGGGTTCCCTTTTCTCCATACCCTCTCCAGCATTTATTGCTTGTAGACTTTTGGATCACAGCCATTCTGACTGGTGTGAAATGGTACCTCATTGTGGTTTTGATTTGCATTTCTCTGATAATGAGTGATGTTGAGCATCTTTTCATGTGTTTGTTAGCCATCTGTATGTCTTCTTTGGAGAAATGTCTGTTTAGTTCTGTGGCCCATTTTTTTATTGGGTAGTTTATTTTTCTGGAATTGAGCTGCAGGAGTTGCTTGTATATTTTTGAGATTAATTATTGTCAGTTGCTTCCTTTGCTATTATTTTCTCCCATTCTGAAGGCTGTCTTTTCACTGTACTTCTGCTCTGCCATTCTGAGCATATTGGTTTTCAATCCTCATGTTTTTACCTTGCCTCTCAATTGGAGGATAACTGAAATAGGTCAAAATATCTAGTTCTATTTGAAGTTAGTAATAAAGACAGAGAGTACAGACACCTGTGTCTGCCTGTTTGAATAGGAAAACAAAAGCTCTTAAATGATGCACACATATGTCTTACTAGTCAGATCTAGGCTGCATGGCCTTAGATAGTTGTAAAAGGATGACAATCTAATTAAGGGAAAAGGTCAAATTCCCTGAAAATACTACTTTCTCATGTAATAGGAGCTAGCATTTATTATCAGCTACACCCTGGTGTTCCCAGAAGCTTCCCATTCCCAGAAGCTGCCCAGGCCTTCATGTTCTCTTCTTGAACACAAACATCACCATTGGGCAAGACAAATCTGTGGTCACATGAGATTAAGAAAAAAATTAAGTCCACAACATAATTATGTTTGATCACAAAACAAAACTGAATATTTGCCAAACCACAAAAGTGACCAAATGTCCCCCTACCTTCTCTAACATGAATGATCACTTGCTATCTCAGCCTTGCTCTAGTAATAAAGGTTGAAATATTCAGTCTTGGAATTATCCTTGATTCACAACAGCATTCAATCCATGGCAAAGCCCCACTACCTACCCCAAACAAAACCTTTCTCAAAGTCACCTAACCAAAACCCATACATTTCTTAAGACTCTTCTAACATCTTCTAACTGAAATACCCCATGGTTTCCCATGGTATGTGTTCATCTAAGTCGGTCAACTACAAGTGTATTGCTGGTAGCTTTGAGCTGGAATTATTGGCATCTTAGATTTGACAAATTATTGTATACATCGTTATTTTGAATATATGAACTATTTTATAATAAAATGAGTAGTAGGGAGGGTCAGAAGTAAGATAGTGAGACAGCAAATAAAACAGTAATTCTAAGGATATTTTATATAAAGAGAAGGGAATGTTGGAGAAATTTAAAAAATGGCATGTTGGATCAGGAAAATGTTTTGGTATTTTTCTTTAAGGATGAGAGATATTATAACATTTTTAACCTAATGGTAATGAATTAATAAACAGAGGATAATTAATGATACTACAGGGGAAATGATTGTAGGAAGAAAGTCTTTGAGTAAGGAAGAATGAATGGGGGCCCAGTATTGGTCAAGATACAGTCATATTGCTAAACATAATGACTACAAAAATTATACTCTTCTAAATGTTTAAATTTTTCTTGATAGGAAGGAATATTCCACTGAGAATGGGAAGGTAGAAGGTGTTTGTATGTTTCAAGAGTGATGAGGGTATACAAAAAGGTTTTCTGGAGAGTAAGAAGTATGAAACAAACTTTGCAGATACATATTCAAATGAAACCAGTTATCCATTATGTGTATGAGTTGGTTATCCTTTATATATGTGCACTCTCAACTGCTTAGGGGAAGGTAAAGAACAGAGAGTTCTGGTTCAACCAGGATTAAAGCTTTACCACATATGTTTAACAGAAAAATTAGGGCAAGGTCAGTGCATAAATGGCCAAAGGCAGTGATGAGTACAAGTAGGCAAGCAGGAACTCTACTGAGTAAAGGACAGTGCAAAACGTCTAAAAAGATAAGAAAAACAGTGATAAAGTTAATTAATTAGAGATTCTGAGGAAGTCAAAATATTGTTGGAGTATAAGTACTGAAAAGAGATAAAGTAGAAAGTAATTGGAAAGATAAGTGATAATTAAAGTGTGATGCCTGAAATTGAGATTTTTATGGTTTTACAGCTATTAATAATCACAAAGCTGGAATATAACAATAGATGTTTATGACTGTGTCACTTGGAGGAATGAGCTTCTGCTAGTACAGAAGTCAAACAAATTGTAGTGATGGTTGCAAATGCTCTTCAGCCAAATAGAATCCCTGTGTGTGTGTGTGTGTGTGTGTGTACAATATTCGTATGTGTATAAAATAAAAGAAAAGATTCTATTTTTAAAGAAAAACTCCATTTTTTGATGTTTGATTGCTCATAGATTTCAAGTCCCTCTTCCACCTGTTTCCCTGATAACTCACAGCTAGACAACCTGATTCAGAAACTGGAACACACTTGTTGACCTGAAACAAAGAGACTGTCAGGTATTTCCCCAGCAAAGATGGTTTCAGGATCAGCAGAGAATTGCCAATTCAGAGTCTGTAATCATGGTGAGCCATAGGCAAGTCCCCTTAGGCAAGGGAAGAACTCTTTTAAAAAGAGGAGAAAGAAGTTGGGAAGGCTATAGGAAACAAAGAACCCATGGCTTTTTATTGGCTGAGTGAGTGAGTGAAGTTGCTCAGTCCTGTCTGCCTCTTTGTGACCCCATGGACTGTAGGAGCCTACCATGCTCCTCTGTCCATGGGATTTTCCAGACAAGAGTACTGGAGTGGGTTTCCATTTCCTTCTCCAGAGGATCTTCCCAACCCAGGGATCGAACCCGGGTCTTCCACATTGTAGGCAGATGCTTTACCGTCTGAGCCACCAGGGTAGTATTGGCTGAGTACTTACTGGGAAAGAAGAGGACTCTTCTTTCTGTTGTGCTCTGCAATGGTTGCAGGGCAAGAGACTCCCACTTCTCATCTCCAGACTTTATTTAACTGAGGTTTCTGTTTATTAATTTTTAACACAATCTTGGTCCCCTTCAAACCACAGGAACCATGGCTGCAGGGAACTATTTCACTATGGCATCTTGGCAGCCTTGCACCTATCCATAAGTTGGGCTAGCAAAGGCTTGAACAGCCCCAATCTGAGTCTTGACAGAGGACTGTGGTATCCTCCAGAACAGGAGGAGTAGCTCTGAGACCATTACCCACTTGCTTCCCTCTCTTCCTTGGGAGGCAGTTTTGATATGGACCTATCAGTTTCTGAAATTTTTGTCTTGCTCTCTCCCACCTCAGAATAGAGCTTCAAAATAGGAAGCTCTATTCTAGCTACAGTCTAGAATTGTCTCCTCAGCAATGAATTATGCCACAACTCACATTACAATAATCTGATCATGCTCTTTTTTTTTTGTTTGTTTTGTTTTGCTCTTGTTGGTCTTGTCCTTTTTTTCCTTCTAAAATTATATATATGTGTATATACAAATATATATGCACTTTTGCTTCCCATGTTATTAATTACCCACAGTCAACTGCAGTCTGAAAATATTAAGTGGAAAAATCTAGAAATTTACTAGCTAGCTAATGACCAAGAATGGCTACTTATGCTACTCAACGATGACTCCAAAGCACAAAAGTAGACATGCTGGCAATTGGATATTCTCTTATTATGCTTAATTTATAATTAGACTTTATCACAGATAAACTTTACCTTATCTACATGTGCACAGAAAAAACACAGTCTATGTAGGGTTCAGTACATCTCTGGTTTCAGGCATTCACTGAGGTATGTATCCCACACAGGTAATGAGGGGCTGCTATCTGTTATATGAAATGTATTGTACAATATGAGTTAAAAATGACTCTAGTTTTCATGAGTTAGATACTGATGGGTAAATTCATTTACCTGCTGCACATTTAAGAGTGTCTAGATATAGAGATTGTAGACATGCTTCTCAAATAACTTATTTAAAAAAAAATATCCACCAGGTTAGTGTTTTATAATCATTTTGATGTCTCTTAATGCGTACTGTATTCATGCTGAAAGAAACCTTTATATTTCACTTGAGATGGTGATATTCATTTGTAGTTACAATTTACCATTAATTTAGGGATGTTATTATTGTTGTTGTTGTTGAAGGCAAATGCAATTTATCTCTTATTGGTATAGTATGGCTGGGGGCTGATCTATTTCTAGTCATAGTGTCCTTGGGGTTGGTGATAATTTCATCTGTACCATTACAAAGACTTGAAATCTTCCCATTCAAAGTTCTAGAATTATGTTACAGATGTCTTTACCTCATTACATGGGTACTGGGGGATTGCTTCATCTGGTGTACTTTGATACCGTGTGTACCTTAACAAGCAATCTGGCATAAGCCTTCTGTTTATAGCACAAAACATAGTGTTGTTATATATCATGGGTACTGTTAATTACACTGCTGTGCATCATTAAACCTCAAAATGCTCAGAGGCATGTCAGGAGGATTTGTTTTTACTTAAGCTAAACTGCTTTTAAGACTTAAATTTAAGTAAACAATATATGTGACAATTGAGTATAGTACAATATATCATTTCTTTCCCAGCTTTGGTTGAGAATACATTTTAGCAAGTTTAAGTTGTTGGCTAAATTTAACCCTTTCTTTCTAACACTTTTCTCATAGTTTAAGAAGAATAGTCATTTTCTCTACCTCCTAGGATTGTTACAGGGGCTAAAATGAGGCAATAAATCATGTAAAGTATTTAGCAAAGGCTTGGCACATAACTATATACTCAATTGCTGATTATAATTATTCTATTTCAACTTGTCATTGTAGAATAACTATAACAGAATGTATAACGTGATTAACCCCAATATATTTTAATATCAATATAATAATATCTTGATTACTGCATATAGTAATTAAATTTCAACAAAATCTGATAGAAATGTTTAGATGTATTTTTCCATTGTTATAACTAAAAGTGCATTTTACCTTTTTAAAAATACTTACCTATAATCATAATAAATTTATATTTGAGAATGCAACCAAATTTAAATTTGATGAGTTTGAAAGAACAATTCTTTTGAATATTCAGTAACAATTCTGAATTTTTCAGTGATACTGATTGCAATCAATTATTTCCAAATGAGAGTTTAAAAATAAAATTTTTCATATTAATAGAAATAGAATTTGTGAGGATTTTAAAAGATCCCTTGAGATAGACTAACTGAGCTTGAATCCAGGTTCTGCCACTTACTAATTTGATGATCTTCAACAAGTTATAAGCATTTTGTGCCTTATTTTCTCATATATAAATGGGGATAAAAATAGTACTTCCATTGAGGATTATTGTAGGAAGCAAGTAAGTTTATATGTGTAGGACACTTAGAACATTCTTTAGCTTTTAGTAAGAATTCTGTCTTCATTTGTCTATTATGCAGCACAAAATTTAATACTTTAAGTCAGCATTTTATTTTTTTCATGATTTGTGATTTAGTTCTTTGCTTTTTCTTCTGGTTTCTCCTCCTGTAGCTTATTGGATGGGTCAGAAAACCCGACATGCCTCATTCATAAGGCTGGCAGTTGAAGCTATCCATAAGGTAAGCCCCAGTTATACACTAAGACACATCAGACCTTCTCCAAGTAAGAACTCTGCCTATACTAGTTCAATCCAGTGTTTTACAATAATTATTGCCAAAGCATTGGCTTTTCAAATTTTTGCATAATCCCTATTAATATTTCACAGAAACATAACAAACTTTTTTTTTACATTTTTGGTAAAAATTATTTAGTCCAACATATTTTGTTTGTTTTTGCACAGATAGGGGGAAACTACTGCAAGACCAAAGAGGTAAAAAGACCATGCCAAATGTCTGAGTCACTATCTGAGCTACCTGAGTCTGGCTTAGAAACTGTACTTCTAACATGCAAACAATACTCCCTGCCCATTCTGTATGTCATTAATGACAGGTGAGTAATATGGGAGTTTAATGCCCTATCTTTAGAAAGAATAATGGGGGCACAAATGTTATTTTAGACTAAAAATAGAAAGAATGATTGAATCATTATGGAGCATATATTGAGCACAAGCTATGTACCAAGTGTCTTACTGCTGCTGCTGCTGCTGCTGCTGCTGTGTGGCTTCAATCGTGTCCAACTCTGTGCGACTCTGTAGACGGCAGCCCACCAGGGTCCACCATCCCTGGGATTCTGCAGTCAAGAACACTGGGGTGGGTTGCCATTTCCTTCTCCAACACATGAAAGTGAAAAGTGAAAGTGAAGTCTCTCAGTCGTTTCCAACTCTTAGCAACCCCATGGACTGCAGCCTACTAGGCTCCTCTGTCCATGGGATTTTCCAGGCAAGAGTACTGGAGTGGGGTGCCATTGCCTTCTCCAGTATCTCACTAAGGAGTATCAAAATCAGAAAAAAAAAAAAGGGGATTCAAAGCCAAACAGACACAGGGATGACTAGGGAATTAGCTGAATCTTTAGCTGAATCTTATGTTTCGACAGATAAGGCATTCAGCACATAGGAAGCATTTTGGCAAATATGTGAGCCTTTAATATTCTGAAGAGTTTTACAAAATATGTGGCATCCTAGATTTATTTCATAACAGTTCAGAACACATGGACCATAAATTTATAGTAAATTTTAGAAGTTATACAACCTTCAAAAAGTAAAACAAAATATGTGATAATAAGACAATAGCTTTATTGTCTTATTAACAATAAGACAATAGCTTTAAAAGCTTTGGATGATAAGCACTTGGGCATCAAAGTCTGAACCATGAATCAAGTTCCAATTTAGCTTTTTATATTATTTTTGCTTACAAAGAAATTAGAAAATTTTAACTCACAATTATCAGATTTTAAAAGAAATGAAAGTGTTTACTGTCAGTTCAGTTTATATAATTTTATACAAACTGTCAGTTATATAAACATAAAAAGTTATGTAAAATTTATATAAACTGTCAGGTAAGTTTACAAATTTCAGAAATTAGAAAGTCTTCTAATGGGAAAAGTAAACAAAATGAAACAGCAAAGCACTTTCACTTTCCATAAGAAAATATCATATACCACATTCAAAGGGTGAATGTTCTTTCTATTTCTTATAGAATGTCAAGATTCCTAAATTTAATTCATCCAAAGCCTCTATCTTCGCCTATGGTCCCCGAATTCCTAACTCTGTTTACATTTCTCTACTCTTGTACGAAGGAGATGACAGAGGATGAGATGGCTGGATGGCATTACTGACTCGATGGACATGAGTTTGAGTGAACTCCGGGAGTTGGTGATGGACAGGGAGGCCTGGCGTGCTGCGATTCATAGGGTCACAAAGAGTCGGACACGACTGAGCGACTGAACTGAACTGAACTGAGCAGCTGCTACTCAGTGGATTGCTCTTAAATTGCAGTGTTTTTTATACTCGACAGCATATGGTGTCATAGAGTTAATATTTAAATAATTCATCTACAGAGGAAATCATAAGGTAAATTGAAAACTGTTCTTGCTGTTATAAACACCAAGGAAAAGGGGAGAGGTAGAAAATATCCTTAGGTGAAACAGACTGACTCAATTTACAAAGTAAAGAAAAATCTTGGAAAACTTATAAATATTGAGAATCAGTTTTTCAATCATACCTTGATTAACCATATGTCAACCTACAATTCAATTTATCATTCATTCATCTAGTAATGCAATAAACATTTGATAAAATATTAGTATATGCAGGGACAGTGCTAAATACAGAGGTAACATTGTTAAAATAAAATAGCTTAGTCTACCAAAAATTCCAAGGGAAGTTTTTAAATAAAGATATTAAATTATCAGACATTTTAGAGAAGTTATAAAGAAGGTGATAGAAGAAAATGCTTTTAAAATTCAGTGTGTTATTATTCCATTTTACACTTGAGATAAGAGGACTATGAATTCTACACATGACCACTAGTCTTGGTATAATCAAAAATGTAAAAGTAATTTTACTTGCTTTGTGAATTTAACATTGGCCAAGTAATAGCTTCACTGTGTGAAAACAAAATTACTGATGTTCAAAGGAATAAATATCAAAATAACTATATAACACATTTCACATCTATAGTACTCCATCTTTTACAAGGAAATGATATTATTAGAAAATGTATGTCATTACATAAAAATGGATTATAGCATATACAAATAGTTTGAATAGAATGATAAAGCAGCTATTAGACCTACATTAAAACAAGTTGATTTTTAAATCTTTCTCAAGTCCCCTCACTGGAAGACAACATTTGCTTGCTAAAGCTTTTAACTTTAAAGGAACATAAGGTCGCCATAGTAAAATGAGTTTGCCCAAACCCAGGGTTGATATTTATGGCATCAGATATCAGAATAAGAGCTGCACTGAGATCCAATAGACTACATTGTGTCCTAAATTTACCAAAATCCCAAACTAGAGCCAACTGCAAGGATTCCTTGGACTAGTAGTCATCAAAATTGAATTCCAAATTTCTGTTTCATGCCCAAATCTCTATATGTTTACTCAACAATAAGAACACTGACCCAATTTTATGGGACAGATAACAGTCTTTAAGGCCTCAACAGAGCCTTTGATGAACCCACCCAACTTGGGCATTCCAATGATCAGATTTTCTTTTTCCTCTTTGTTTATGAAAAAGAACAGTGTCCTTAGAAGACTCAAAAAAACATGGGGAAAAACATCATGCATAGAGTATTATATCCAGAAACTGGACCCTGTGTCATAGGGATACCCCTCTTCCTTTAGAGCCATTATGAAGACTACCCTATTTAAGGCTATCAAGAAAGTCAATGTGGGATCCTTTTAATCATTTCTTATATCTCATACAGTAGAAGCCCTCTTGAATTCTCATCACACTTGGCATTTCTCAGCCAGCCATCTTACTTCCTACAAAGTCCTTTTGCTAATTGCTCCTTATGTGACTCTTTTATGTTGTAATAACCTTAACCCTGCTAATTCTTCTCCCCTTTATCTTTGACAAAGTTTCTCATGCTGCTAACACCAGTTATTCTGACTCCTACTGATAATCTGCAGAATTACTTAGGCATTCACAACAGAATTCTTTAGCATAACACTGCTTTCTCATAGTTCTCTGGTGGTTTATATTCAAAAATGACAATGACAAACACAGTACTGGGGTTGCTACTGCAATTCCTTTTGATGTTGTTGAGGCAGCATCTTTACCCATTGTTACTCCAACCCAAAAAGGCTGAATATATGCTCTTACATGGGTTTCACTTCAGCCAAGGACAAAACTGCCAGTATTTATATTGATATATTTGAAGTAGCTCATGACTTTGGAATGCTGTGGAAGCAATGCATCTTATTTCCAGCAGAAATCAAATTTAAAATGTCCCCTATGTTTAGGAATATTGGATAAAATACTTTTATCTGCTGTTTTATTTAAGACTCTAGGGCAGCCTAAACTTGACTCTGGTAGCTAAGGGAAACCACCTTGCTGACATTTCCATGAGGAATGCTTCCCTTAAGGAAGCCAAAACAACAGCCAGTTCTCTATCATAGTTTAACCAAATATCTTCTCCCCCAAAATAGGGGAAAAACAGATTAGAGAAACCCTAAAATGGGTCTGAAGGGGAAAAACAAGATTGGAAATTCAACAGCTGTTGGTTTGATATGAACAGAAAGATTTTGTTCTGATGAAATAGCAGCACAGTCCTACCAGAGATTAAAATTTCCACTCCTTATCACTATAAAGCTCAACATTCAGAAAATGAAGATCATGGCATCTGGTCCCATCACTTCATGGGAAATAGATGGGGAAACAGTGGAAACAGTGCCAGACTTTATTTTTTTAGGCTCCAAAATCACTGCTGATGGTGACTGCAGCCATGAAATTAGAAGACGCTTACTCCTTGGAAGAAAAGTTATGTCCAACCTAGATAGCATTTTCAAAAGCAGAGACATTACTTTGCCGACTAAGGTCCGTTTAGTCAAGGCTATGGTTTTTCCTGTGGTCATGTATGGATGTGAGAGTTGGACTGTGAAGAAGGCTGATCGCCGAAGAATTGATGCTTTTGAA
>SJYT01037871.1:218024-228698 GCA_006410635.1 Cephalophus harveyi | reverse complement strand
TTCACTTTCATGCATTGGAGAAGGAAATGGCAACCCACTCCAGTGTTCTTACCTGGAGAATCCCAGGGACGGCGGAGCCCGGTGGGCTTCCGTCTATGGGGTTGCACAGAGTCGGACACGACTGAAGTGACTTAGCAACAGCAGCAGACTCATTTTAGAAGTAATGGAACAAGCAAACGTTTTAAAGTAAAGCACTGGCCACGCTGCTATCTCCGGAAGTAAGTGTGAGCTAAGGATCAAATTTCTTTTCCTCTCTATTCAGTGACTTCTGTAGCGTTTGGTTCTGTGGTTTTGAAGACCCTTGCTGTTAGCAACAGTATCATATAGTGAAAAAAAAGCTGCTTCAAAATTAGGTATGTTGTGATCCTAGTCCTCACTCAGCCACTTTGAGGTTGGAGAAGTTTACCCAGCCCTTCTGGTCCTCAGGGTCTTCATCTTTAAGTGGGGAAAAAATAAAAGATAACTGTTGGCATAGTACTGTTGCAAAGATGAAATGAACAGCACATGTATATTTCTTAAGCACTTTCCGGGCCATACTAAGTGCTTAGCAATATCAGTTTTTTTCCTTTCCTTCCCTAATACCCTCTTGTATCATTCTGTACATTTTCATTTTCAGGGGTCAGAGAAGTATTTCACTGTGAGAATGCAGGCTGTAGAGGAGCAAAAGACCTCTTAAAGTGCCCACCTCAAAACACACAACTTCTTACTGCTGCGGGAGTAATTTCCTTGGCAGGAAGGTTTCCTCAACATGATTACCACCTTGTTCATGCACTACGTGCTTGTAAAACAAGGCTTGGATGTTCTAGAAAGGGAAAGCGTCTCAGTAAAAATAAAGAGGGAGGACTTACATTTCCCTGCACATACTCAAGAGTATGAAATTAAGAGGAAAAGGCTCCTGCCAAGTCTGCGTCTTGCTTGGACACTTGTTCTGAACCTGAACATTCTTGGCAGCTCATACAGTACGCACCTCCCTTCATCTGCCCCGGGACTGGACATGCATAGGAAATTTATACTTTACTTTCCCAATGCTTCATCTTGGCTCACTTCCCTGATGATGGTGTCAATTAGTTTAAAATTAAAAAAGCAACATGGAAAACCTATATTTCCGATGTTCCCCACGTAATGGTGAGAGCAAGCTGGCAATAACTTTCTCTGACACTGTGATTATTTTGAAATTTGGTTTCAAAACAGTTTGAAGAAAACCCTGTTTATAACTGAACTCTGTGTGTACTTTGAGTCTTCCAGAAAAACCTGCAGCAAACTCACCAAAGTGAATTGAGGGGGATGTGGAGGGATACTGCCAGGAGTTCTATGTACTTCTGTCCTATTTTGATACTTGAGGGGTAGGGTAGGGAGAATTCTTTTGGTAGAGTCAAAACTCGGGTGTACTAAGGTTTTTGCACTGTGAGTTGCGTTTATAAAATTTAGACTTCAGAAAAACTACATACTTCTGTTGAAAGTAAAATAAAAACGGAGAGAGCTGACATCATCGTTGACTTAATACAATACTAGTGCTGTCAGTGTAGTGGGGCCTGTCTTACTTTGTTTCTGTCTAGAATGTTCCTCTTTAGATTCCTTGAGTTAGATGCCACAAGTCAGGAAAACATACGGTGTGAGCACGAGAGAGGTACCTTGATGCTTTTCATTTTTACAGCAGTGTAAGTGTGGCTGTGTTTTCCCAAGGATATGACCCCAATTCAGGGGGATTATTTTCTCTATGTTTAAAGGGAAGATGAGGGTTGTTAGCAGAGGTGGAGAAGCACAAATCTGAAAAAAGTGGGCTTTGCTGCTTGAGGGACACTTTGTCCCCACCCTTCCCTAAGATGGTCTTTCTCCATGGCTCATTTTCCCAGTGGGCAGCTAGGTCTCACTTAGTCTGCTGTCCTTGGTGTGATGCCCCAAGCTTTTTTTCTTAAGGTAGAAATTTATAGGAACAATGACAATGTCACCACTAAGACCACCTAGGGAATCTGAGGCATTACAAGGATGCACATAAAATGGGAAGAGAGGCTGGAATGGGCAGCCTAATCCTGGACACGCTCATCATCCTCCCTTTATTGAAGAGTTGCCCTTGCACCTTGACCTTTCAGTTGTGCTCCCTGGTTAGCTTGTGTGGCCCCTGCACACGCTGGTCCCCACAGATGGAGATGAAGCTGGTATTTGCATGATGAGTCAGTCTGGTCTCTTTTCTGCAAGCTCTGTTCCCAGACCAGGTGGGTTTCCTTCAAGTCCAGCCATGCAGGAGCATCTCTCTTTTCACTCTGAGGTCTTAGGGAAGCCTACAGCCAGGCAGGTCATCCTAGATGTTCTGAATCGGTCCTGTCGAGAAGGCAGCGGTCTAGCAGGCTGGTGGTCTGCCATTGTCCTCCTGTTCATCACTTCGTGTAGAACAGCAAATTCTCCTTCCTCCATTACTCTTTCCAAAGGGGCGGGGGAGGAAGGAGTGGGCCATGAATATTTAATCAGGGAAAAGTAGGTGCACATTATTTGGATAAACTACTTAATAGAGGTGCTAGCCCCTCCCTAGATGGGGATAGATGCCGCATAGCCAGCCTAGTGCGCTTTCATCTTTAATCATCTCTTCTCCATTTCCTTTGAGGGGGGAATCTAGGAAGGCTCCTGTCTCTCTATCAAACCACATCTCTAATTTAAACGGCTGTTAATAAGGGTTAAATCTGCAGGCTGAGCTGGCCCTTCACTTGTTACTTGCAAAGGGGGAGAAATCAATGGAGCAGGAAGCCAGAGGGGCGTCCATTTTGAGAAGCCGTGATGAATTACGTTTCCTTAGGAGAGCTGGCAGCCTCCAGCTCTGTCCCCCCTGCCTCCCTTTCACGTAACCAAGCCCTCTGCGACACATCAAATTTAATGAGACTGCACAGACCTCAAATAAGGAAGGGGAGCGCTGCTGCTGGGGCACTTTATTAAGGAGGATCAGAGAAAACTCGCTGGCTGTTAAAAAGAGCCCTTAAAGGCAAAGGATCTTTTGCAGGGAGTGGGAGGAGGTCCCTAATTTCAGTGTTTCACGTCCCCATCCCCTCTGAAGCACTTGAGTGACCTAATTCAGCATCAGCTTTTGGGGTCTTCACATTGGCAAACAGATCCTCAAACCTCAGGACCATCGAAGACCCAGAGGACTGTGGTAGGTAATTAGGGACCTTTTGATTTTAAGCACCACCACCACCCCCAGCACCACCACCCCACAGTCCCATAGGCCATTAGAAGGAAATGGAGAGAGAGGTTGTATAACTGTCTTCCCTGTGATGAATCATTGTCGTAATCGTTATTTTCCAAATCAATAANCAAGAATACTTGAGTGGGTGGCCATTTCTTCAGAGGATCTTTCTTACCAGAGATCAAACCCACATCTCCTACATTGCAGGCAGATTCTTTACTGCTGAGCCATCAGAGATTTCCTTTACATATAATACACATACACATATATATACCTTCACACCCAATCTGGTGGCAGAAGAGATGCCTGTGTTCCTGACACTGGTTGTGTCTGTCTGTCCTATAGCTCATTTCTTCCTAGTCTGTAGATCAAGGCATCATCCCTTGTGTGGGAGAGTGAAGAAGAGTTCCTTCTCTTCTTGCATATGTTTCAGTGAGGATTATGACCCCTAACAGGCTGTCTTCTCCCTCTTTCCCTAACCATAGGACTGGGCATGGAACTTAGATTGGCCCCATCAGAGTTTCGATGGCATTTGACTGGAGCTGAGGAGAAATGCTCTCTTTTCTGATGGAAAAGTTGGGAACATAAATGCCAAGAGCAGCCCTGGGATGAGTCTAGCCATCTTCCGTGAGTGCTTGTCTTCATGGGAGAGAGTAAGGAATACAAACGCAGTGCACCCCAGATGAGACAGTGGGTCCTGGAAACATCAGCTCTCTGGGTACAGGGTCTCCTTTTATATTTTTCCTCTTGCTAATCATGAGAGCCAGTCTATTTCTGTTTTGGTCTGAGTTAGTTGATGGAGATATACTGTCATTTGCAGCCAAGAATCCTGATGAATAGACTTCAGTTTTGCTCTTTGCTGCTGCTGCTGCTGCTAAGTCGCTTCAGTCGTGTTCGACCCTGTGCAACCCCATAGACGGCAGCCCACCAGGCTCACCTGTCCCTGGGATTCTCCAGGCAAGAGTACTGGAGTGGGTTGCCATTGCCTCCTCTGAGTTTTGCTCTCTACTCCCTGTTTTTGGGTCCCTGGCGGGCCCTTTCTCCTTCATTATCCCGTCTCAGTGTCTTTATTCTGTCCCTCTCGACTGGCTGCTTTTCTGTGGCGCGGTACAAACACAGATCTCACTAATGGCAGGGAGAAGACTGTGCATGCAGTCCTCATGAAAGCTACATTTCAACTTTCAAGTTTTGCTGCATAGCTAAATTTCCCCTAATGCTGGGCCATATGCACCCTTACTTGGTTCTCTTAATTAACCTCCTGCAATCTGTCTTCTGTCCTCACCTCTCTACTAAAATAGCAATTCTGAAACCAGTTATCTAGTAATGGCCCAAACAAAACAACCTTTCTCCAGTTTTGTTATCTTGGATCTATTTCTGGCACATGACACTATTAATCATTGACAACCCCCTCTGCCCTCTGGTGAGACATGGTCTTGAACTTTCCTTCTTGGAGGCCCTGCATTCCTCTGGCATTCCTGAGGAGCAAGGCTCTGGTGGAGTCATGAGGCAGAAGATTCAGAGCATAAGAGAGGAGGAGGCTGCTTCTTCAGAGTCTGCAGGAGCAGCTATCAAGATGACTTGGAGAGCAATGGGTGGAATTTGAGGAAAACTGGGTGGGTGAATCTTTCTTGAATGCAAGGGTGCTAAGTCACTTCAGTCATGCCCGACTCTTTGTGACCCTATGGACTGTAGCCTGCTGGGCTCCTCTGTCCATGGGGATTCTCCAGGCAAGAATACTGGAGTGGGTTGCCATGGCCCGCTCTGGGGGATCTTCCTGCTCCAGGGATCAAACCCATGTCTCTTGTGGCTCCTGCATTGCTGGTGGATTCTTTACCACTGAGCCACTGGTGAAGCCCCAGCTTTTTCGTAGGAAGAAGCAAAACCATTGGCTGAAAGTGTGAAAGACGATGTGGAAATGCCAGTATTAAAGAAAGGGGATACATGTTAGAAATCCTGCAAAGAAAAAATTAACACATTCAAAAGAAATGAATCCTCTCATTATAAACCAGCAGCAGCAGCCAGGTAAGAGGGCTAGCTTGGATTCAGCACAATTTCACAGCTTGTGCCAAAAGTCCAAGGGGTAGGGGCTACCAGTTAAGTAGCTATTGTAAGGTTAGAGGCATCAGGGAAATGCTGGCCAGAGTCCACACCGGGTAAGGGTGAGCCCAGAAGAGGCTCTAGGCCTACAGATGTTGGCAAATATTAGATTAGCAAGGTTGAGAGAATAGGAGACATGATGAGAAGTGGGTGAAGCAGAGCTCTTAAGAGTCACAAAGCGCCAGCTGAGGGGATGACCTACAGTGGGGTCAACCTCTGCATTAGTGGTTTTCAAAATTGGCGCATCAGAATCACCTGGAGGGCTTGTTAAAGCACAGGTTGCTATCTCTGCCCCTCTAAAGACTCTAAATCAATAGGTCTAGGCTGGACCTGAGATTTGTATTGTTTTAAAAAAATTATTTTGGGCTGTGCTGTCTTCATTGCTGTGCCGGCTTTTCTCTAGTTGCAGGCAGAGGCTGCTGTTTGTTGCAGGGCAGGGGGCTCTCAGTGTGGCGGCTTCTCTTGCGGTGGAGCACGCAGGCTCAGTCGTTGTGGCTTTCGGGCTTAACTGCTCTGCGGCATGCTGGATCCTCCCGGATCAAGGCTCCAACCAGAGTCTTCTTCACTGGCAGGCAGATTCTTTGCCACTGAGCCAACAGGGAAGCCTGAAATTTGCCTTGCTAACAAGTTTCAGGTGATGTTGATGGTAGTGGTCCAAGAACCAAGCTTTGAGAGCCACTGCTTTTTTGGGGGTGGGGGTGAGAAACAGAAAGGAGGTAAACGTCATTGACATTGAGAAGGTTAGGATCATGAGAGGCTTAGGTCATCTGTCATCAATAAAAGCACAGTGTGCTCGTGGAGTCTTGGGTGAACGTGTGCTCTAGGTTAAGGGTTAGAGGGTTCATTGAGGAGTGAGGGAAGAGAGTTGCAAAGGAGGAGGGCTCTTTAGGTGATGGCTACAGGACAACACCCTGCAAGGCAGGTTGAAAGCAAGTGTTACTGTCTCTGAGTTGGGGTCAGGGTAGAGAAAACAGCTTTGGGAAACGGAGTCGAGGGTTATTTACAATGAAAGGAAAGCCACATTTCCATTTGACAGTGAGATGGAAAGAACACCGGTGCAAGGATCTGCAGCCATGAAGAAATTTGCTCTTTAAGCGGGATGCCACAGACTGCCAAAGAAGAGACTGGTTGAAAAGGTGGTATGGAATATGTGGGTGGATGAAAGTGATTGAGCTGTAAGGTGGGGGTGATTGAAAGGGAAAGCAGGGGAAGGAAGCAAGGTGGGTGGGCTCTGTGCTGAGACTAGCAGTAGGGAGACTGGAGCTAAACTTAGATTGAGTTTGGGGCTAGCGAAAGGTTTGGGACTTGTGTTCATGATAAGGAAGGAGAGGGCAGACTGGATAGTCTGCCTCCACTTTGGGAATTCAAAGCACTTCTCTACTGTGTTATGTGAATATCTGTTTATGTCTGTCTTTGCCTTGATTTCTTAGCTTCTGATGACAATGTTATTGGGTAGAAGGCAGGCAGAAGGTATCATGAGTGGAGACAGGAGGCCATGCTGGGGCTATGCCTGTATGGATTTTTTTAACCCTAAGATCTTTGTAGTATAGTGAGCACAAGTAAATTTTGGTTGAAATAATTTGCCCATATAATTGATCCCCTTTACTGTCCTCAGTGGGGCGCTGTATGGCTTGTGTCTGACTGTGTATGGCATTGAATTAAGTTATAATAGGAGGGTGCTAGACTCATTGGAGAAGGCAATGGCAACCCACTCCAGTACTCTTGCCTGGAAAATCCCATGGACGGAGGAGCCTGGTGGGCTGCAGTCCATGGGGTTGCGGAAGAGTCAGACACGACTGAGCGACTTCACTTTTCACTTTCATGCATTGGAGAAGGAAATGGCAACCCACTCCAGTGTTCTTGCCTGGAGAATCCCAGGGACGGGGGAGCCCGGTGGGCTTCCGTCTATGGGGTCGCACAGAGTCGGACATGACTGAAGCGACTTAGCAGCAGCAGCAGCAGCAGCCTATTTAACTTGTATGCAGAGTTCATCATGAGAGACTTTGGGCTGGAAGAAGAACAAGCCAGAATCAAGATTGCTGGGAGAAATATCAATAACCTCAGATATGTAGATGATGCCACCCTTATGGCAGAAAGGGAAGAAGAGCTAAAGAGCCTCTTGATGAAAGTGAAAGAGGAGAGTGAAAAAGTTCGCTTAAAATTCAACATTCAGAAAACTAAGATTCCATCTTGTCCCATCACTTCATGGCAAATAGTTGGGGAAACAGTGGAAACAGTGGCTGACTATATTTTTTGGGGGCTCCAAAATCCCTGCAGATGGTGATTGCATCCATGAAATTAAAGGATGCTTGCTCCTTAGAAGCAAAGTTATGACCAACCTAGACAGCATATTAAAAAGCAGAGACATTACTTTGTCAACAAAGATCCATCTAGTCAAGGCTATGGTTTTTCCAGTGGTCATGTATGGATGTGAGAGTTGGACTATGAAGTGGGCTGAGTGCCGAAGAATTGATGCTTTTGAACTGTGGTGTTGGAGAAGAATGTTGAGAATCCCTTGGACTGCAAGGAGATCCAACCAGTCCATCCTAAAGGAAATCAGTCTTGGGTGTTCACTGGAAGGACTGATGAAGCTGAAACTCCAATACTTTGGCCACCTCATGTGAAGAGCTGACTCATTTGAAAAGACCCTGATACTGCAAATGATTGAGGGCAGGAGGTGTAGGGGATGACAGCAGATGAGATGGTTGGATGACATCACTGACTCAATGGACATGGGTTTGGGTAGATTCTGGGAGTTGGTGATGGATAGGGAGGCATGGTGTGCTGTGATTCATGGGATCACAAAGGGTCAGACAGTGACTGAACCAAACTGATTCTAGTGATATAGGTGAATTGAAAAGATAAAACATATTGAAAATGTTGGCCAAATAACTATTTTAGTAATATAAAAGGTTAAAGGGAAAAAAACATAACTTTTTCTGGTGCTGACATGTATGGTCATAATTCCATAACTGTGTATCACAATTTGTCTTGGAGTACTCTTTTCTCTCCCATTTTGGATTCATTAGTGGTGGTAGATATAGAACTACTAATAATTTGCTTTATAAAGATCCCAGGGGAAGGAGGCTTTCTTGATAGAGTGCACGTTGTATGAATTCTCTGCATCTTTTTCTCTAGAAAAGAGCTGAGTTGCTAGCCAAGCTCCAAAGTGGGTTATATAGTTCAATGGAGTGGAATCACATAAACTCCTGAGTGGATTATTAGCTGACAGGACTAAAGTCACTACATTACAAGGACCATTATACATACTCACACATATACGCATAAATGCACACACTACTTTTCCAACAAAATGTCCATGAGGCATCAAAAGACTATGAACAGACCATGTGATGTTTGAAATGGTGTTGAGGGAAACTGATTGAAGTGGATTTGAAAACATTTAATCGTTTTTGGAGAGTATTTTATCAGCTTCATCAATGTAAAAACTTTACTTTGTGTATAGAATTCGTTCAGTATTCAGAAGGCTGTCTTTTCATAATGATATTATTATAGTAATTTGATTGATCTATGTTTCGTTTCTTGAGGGGGGTTTGTTTTTGATCAATACATGCAAGAATTCCATTCAGCTACATCCTAGGCCCTATTACTTTGACTTTTAACTTTATACACAATACTTTCGGCTTTATAAAGAACGGAGTTATAAGCAAAAGAAAAGACAGCCTATGGAATGTGAGAAAATATTTGGAAATAATGCAATTAACAAGGGGTCAATTTACATAGTATACAAACAGCTCATATAAATTAGTATTTAGAAAAACAAACAACCCATTTTAAAAATGGGCAGAAGAACTGAATGGGCATTTTTCCAAAGATAAAATGCAGATGGCCACCAGAGACATGAAAAAATGTTCAAAATTGCTAATCATCAGGAAAATGCAAATCAAAACCACAATGAAATATTACCTCACACCTGTCAGAATGGCTATCATCAGAAAGAACACAAATAACATGTTGGTGAGGGTGTGGAGAAACAAGAACCCTCCTTCACTTTTGGTAAGAGTATAAATAAGTGCAGTCATTGTGGAAAATAGTATGCAAGTTTTTCAGAAAACTAAAACTGGAACTACCATATGACCCAACAATTCCACTCCTGTATATATGAAAAAAAAAAAAACATAAATATTAATTTGAAACCATTCATGCCCCCCATGCTGTATTCACAGCAGCAATATTTACAACTGCCAAGATATGGAAGCAGCCTAAGTGTCCATAAACAAATGAATGAATAAAAAAGATGTAGTATGTATATGTACTTACATACATACACCATGGAGTAGTACTAAGCCATAAAGAGAAACAAAATTCTGCCATTTACAGAAACATGGATGGACTTGGAGGGTATTGTGCTAGTGTAATAAGTCAAAAAGGAAAGATAAATACTGTATGGTATCACTTACATGTGGATTGTAAAAAATTACAAAATACTATTGAATATAACTAAAAAGAAGCAAATTCACATACATAGAAAACAAATCAGTGGTTACCAGTGGGGAGAGGAAAGGGAGGAAGGGGAATATAGGGGTAGGGATATAAACTATTAGGTAGAAAATAAGCTACAGGATATATTGTACAACATCAGGAATATAGCCAATATTTTATAATTGTCAGTTCAGTTCAGTCACTCAGTCATGTCCGACTCTTTGTGGCCCCATGAATTGCAGCACGCCAGGCCTCCCTGTCCATCACCAACTCCCAGAGTTCACTCAGACTTGCGTCCATCGAGTTGGTGATGCCATCCAGCCATCTCATCCTCGGTCGTCCCCTTCTCCTGCCCCCAATCCCTCCCAGCATCAGAGTCTTTTCCATGAGTCAACTCTTCACATGAGGTGGCTAAAGTACTGGAGTTTCAACTTCAGCATCATTCCCTCCAAAGAAATCCCAGGGCTGATCTCCTTTAGAATGGATCTCCTTGCAGTCTAAGGGACTCTTAAGAGTCTTCTCCAACACCACAGTTCAAAAGCATCAATTCGATGGAGTATAAGCATTACAAATTGTGAGTCACTATATTATACACCTGTAGCTTATACAATATTTCACAGCAACTATACTTCAATAAAAAATAATAAAAAAGGACATCAAAATTAATATTATATCTCTTTTTTACTTTTACTTTTCTGTTTTTGGTCAGAATAAACATACTCCATTTCCATTAAATTCAAATTATATTTTATCACTAAGTGGAAAATATCCTTTTCTCCATCTTTTATGTGGAACTAAATATCTTCTCCATATTGAAACTGAGGAAATTTCAGGGATGTGGCCTCCTGTTTATCCCTCATAGGTTACTGTGTATTGATTTCCCTTCTATCTATCTATATGCATAAATGTATAGTGTTTAGCGTTAAACATAAATGTATAGTGTTAAACATAAATGTACAGTG
>SJYT01037871.1:177697-214406 GCA_006410635.1 Cephalophus harveyi | reverse complement strand
ATGGATGTGAGTCTGAGTGAACTCCGAGAGATGGTGATGAACAGGGAGGCCTGGCGTGCTGCGATTCATGGGGTCGCAAAGAGTCGGACACGACTGAGCGACTGAACTGAACTGAACTGAAAGAAGACTATATCAGCTATTATAAATATTTTCAAAGAACTAAAGGAAATCATGTCTAAAGAATTCAAGGTTAAGTATGGGAGCAAAGTATTACCAAATAGAAAATATCAATAAAAGGATAGATATTGTAGATAAAAGGATAAACTATACATTCTAGAGTTGAAATAAAAATGTGCTAGAGGGGTTTAAAAATAGATATGAACTGGCAGATAAAAGTCATCAAACTTGAAAATTAGCCAATAGAGAGTATGCAGTCTGAAGATAAAAGAGGAAAAAAATATTTCAGGAATGAAGGGAGCAACCTGTGGGATATCATCAAGCATACTAAAGTACAGGTGATTCACAGAAGGAAAAAATAAATTGAACAGGACAGAAAAAATACTTAAAGAAAAAATGTATGAAAAATTCCTAAATTTTATGTAAAATATTAAGTCATACATTCCAGAAGCTTAATGATCTCTAAGGAAGAAAAACTTATAGATCCACACCTAGACACAACACAGATTAATGAAAATCATAGATGAAGAGAAAATCTTGAAAGCATCAAGAGAAAAGAACTATCATGTGAAATAGATCCTTTAATAAGATTAGCAGGTGAATTCTTATGAGAAAACATGGAGACCAGAAGGCAGATCCAATCAGTCCATCCTAAAGGAAATCAACCCTGAATATTCATTGGAAGGACTGATGCTGAAGCTGAAGCTCCAATACTTTGGCCACCTGATGCAAAGACCTGACTAATTTGAGATGACTCTGATGCCAGCAAAGATTGAAGGAGGGAGGAGAAGGGGATGACAGAGGATGAAATGGTTGGATGGCACCATCAAGTCAATGGACATGAGTTTGAGCATACTATGGGGAATAGTGAAGGACAGGGACTCCTAGTGTGCTGCAGGTCATGGGGTTGCAAAGAGTCAGACACAACTTAGTGACTGAACAATGAAATAAGGCAGTTGCATAATATTCAAGGTATTTAAAAGAAAAGATTTTTAGTCAAGAATTCTATACCCAGCTTAAATTTCTTTCAAAAATGAATAGAAATTAATACATTTCCTGGTAAACAAAAGCGGAAAGAATCTGTCACTAGCAGAGCTGCCTTACCAGAAATGCTATAGAGAATTCTTCAGGCTGCAATGAAAAGACAGTGGGCTTTAACTCAGAACCATATGAAGAAATAAAGTGAAATAGTATAGGTAACTACATAGGTAAATTAGACAACATACACATATGTTTTGCTGGTGCTATTTTTCTTCTCTTGCAACTTTTAAAAACAATTTCATGAAATAATCATTATACAATATATTGATGGATTTTTTATACATAAGTTTTTGTATATATATGTGTGTTTGTATATCTGTCTCTTATACACATCTTGGGAAAATCATATTTGTAAACACATAAAAATGAAGAAAGATATGAAATAAATAATCTAACCTTCCATCTTAAGAAAACAAAGAAAATCAAACTTAAGCAAAAGCAAGGAAAAGGAAGGAAATAAATATTTGAGTGGGAATAAATGAAATAGAAAATATAATCAATCAAACCAAAATTTGGCATATTGAACAGCTTTACAAAATTTACACACTTTACATAGACTGACCAAAAGAAGAGAGAAAGAACTAGACTCATACCAAATTGCTAAAATCAAGAATGAAAGAGGGGACATTCACTGCTGTAATGACCTTACAGAAGTAAAATGGATATGAAGGAATGGCTTAATCAACTGCATTCCAGAAATTTAGATCATTTAAATCAAATAGGAAAGTTCTGAGAAAGACACAACCTATCCAAAGCGACCAACAAGTAGAAAATAAAAAACAAAGAGATCAAATTAGTTATTTTTGAAAATCCGATAATGACATTATCAGGAGCAAATTGCTGTGATAAGAAAACAGCTATTTTGAGTTGTTGCCTACGCATTTAACAGTTTGACAACCCTGCTCACACCCAGAACCTGGCATTTAGAAAAGACCTGAGCTCAGGATTCCCATCACATATTCCTGCTTTGATTTTCCCGAGGCACGTTTAAATAACCATTTAAGGTTGAGCCCTCCAAAAGTTAGTGATCTGTGTCCCAACTACCTTATAAGTAATATGTGATTGCTACCCTGCTCTCCATTTCCTGCTCACTGTTGATGTGGGATGGGAGACTCCCTTTCCCCTGGCTTATTTCCTCTCCATTTCCTCCTACCTTCCCCATCATTCTGAGATTTTTGTAAGTAATAAATCTTGTGACTTTACTCTCTTTATGTGGGTGTACTGTACCTGTTCAGTTCAGTTCAGTCACTCAGTCGTATCTGACTCTTTGCGACCCCAGGGACTGCAGCACACCAGGCCTCCCTGTCCATCACCAACTCCCAGAGTTTACTCAAACTCATGTCCATGGAGTTGGTGATGCCATCCAACCATCTCATCCTCTGGCGTCCCCTTCTCCTCCTGCCTTCAGTCTTTCCCAGCATCAAGGTATTTTTAAATGAGTCAGTTCTTTGCATCAGGTGGCCAAAGTATTGGAGCTCAGTTTCAGCGTCAGTCCTTCTGATGAATATTCAGGACTGATTTCCTTTAGGATGGACTGGTTGGATCTCCTTGCAGTCCAAGGGACTCTCAAGAGTCTTCAACAACACCACAGTTCAAAAGCATCAATTCTTCAGCGCTCAGCTTTCTTTATAGTCCAACTCTCACATCCATACATGACTACTGGAAAAACTACCTTTCATCAAAACAGCCCTGGGGTTTTCATTTCCACAAAGTGTTGCTGCTGCTGCTGCTAAGTCGCTTCAGTCGTGTCCGACTCTGTGTGATCCCACAGACAGCAGCCCACTGGGCTCCGCCATCCCTGGGATTCTCCAGGCAAGAACACTGGAGTGGGTTGCCATTTCCTTCTCCAATGCATGAAAGTGAAAAGTGAAAGTGAAGTTGCTCAGTCGTGTCTGACTCAGCGACCCCATGGACTTCAGCCTACCAGGCTCCTCCGTCCATGGGAGCTTCCAGGCAAGAGTACTGGAGTGGGATGCCATTGCCTTCTCCGCCACAAAGTGTTACTGAACCAAATATGAGTCTGTTCATTCTCACAGAGTAAAGCCAACCTGCTGACACCAACTGTGGTGAAACATTTACTGCAGCATTTATTACAGGCAACAAACTAGGAGTCTAGGCAGTTAATGCTCAAAATATCAGAACTCCTAATTCTTCTGATTAGTTGTTGGTGAGGTAATTGAGAATCAACAAAATAGACCTTCTTGTTCCAACTGGTCTGGCATCTACATGTGTTTGTGGTCAGCATGCAGTTAACTCCTTCCATCTGTTGGAGTTTTTATGGTCTGCAAAACAGCTCAAAGGACATGGCTCAGAATATTACCTATAGCTATTGAGGAGGAACTAAAGGTCCTTGACTGCGTTTAATGGCTCAACTATTATTATTTTGTCTTGCTTAACTGTTTTCCTTTGTTTCTGTTGTTCCTTTGCATGAATGAGAGCTATTTCTCATTGCTCTGATTAAATGTATTGTTTGGAACTCGGAAAGGCCTTGGAAGCTTACGTTTTCATACAAACAAGAGGCAGGCAGAGAACTTGGCGGAGGGGTTCAGTCCCAGGAGGCCCCATAAGGTTCTGTTTGTTTACAACAATGGGAGCTCGAATGCTGAGGAAACCACCTTTGTACCCCCACACAAATTCTTTAGCTGCAACTAGCTGACTAACTTCCTCTCCCACACCACTCAGTTGAACCACTGTTTGCTGCCTGTCTAAGATGTTGCTTTGTGCTGCTGAGTATTGCTGCTGCTAGGTGTTACTGCATATTCCCTAATACTATGAAAGATCAGATTCCCCTGCAGAGACAGATTGGCAAGCCCCAGTCTGAAGTGGGTGAATTTCCCATTAATCTAATCTGTAGTGTCAGGTCTGGAAATTATCAGCTATATTCATATGTGAAAGTCCCTGTCCTGAGCCAAAGTGAGCTAACCAGGATGGTAGGGTTCTCTGCCTCTTTCTCTCAGGCAGGGGCTGGAGTAGGGTAGGGGTGGAGATTTCAGGCTCTCAGATCCTGGGAGCCAAGCAGACTTCCTCTAGATTAGTGCTACAAGGGAGACAGCAACATACAAGTTGAGGATGAGGCAACATTCATACCAGGTGATCCCTCCCATTATTCATCTGCCAAAATGTCTGACACCAGTGTGGCCAAAAAAGACAAAAAATTATACTGTGATAGAAGTGCAAGGTTCTCTAGAAAAATTTTGTCCAAAGGAAGGGGGAGAAGGGAGCTTCTCAAATATAAGGTTATTCTGTTATGACTCATTTAAATTTCAGATACAGTACAATAGGCATTAGATTGCTTCTATGCTGTTAACTAAACATGAAAAAAAGAGAATCTTTCTGAAGACCCAAATTCTGTTTTCTGGTACAGGTAAATGAACCCCACTTCCCCCTCAACTAGAAACACAGTATAGGGGCTCTAGGAGATATGGTGACATATGACTAAATTTTCTTTAACCAAGACTACACATGTGCCTCTAACCTTTACTGTTTATGGAGATTTATAAATATATATGCATATACTATTTATAAATACACATATATAATTTAATTTTCAAATTAACACTGCTATATGTCATACATAAAGTTGTTAAGAGAGTAAATTCTAGTTTTCATCACAAGGTAAAAACTGACTTACAGTTGTGGATACTTTTTGTCTGCTCTGGAAACTGGACCTGAATGGGTACAATTAACCTCACAAATCCCCATTCTCTCTCTCACTCCATCTTTTACTACTGTCCTCTCATTACTTAAATAGAGCCACAGTGATATTCTTTCTGTACCTGCATCACGCCAGACAAATCACACTTCAGGGTCTTTACACTTGCTATATCTAGAATGTGCTTCCCTTAGTTGTTAACATGCCTCATCCCTTCACCTTCATTTTTTACACAAAAATTTCTTCTCGATATATAAAGCCTGTCCTGAGCACTTTACTAAGAAGCCTATAAAATTAAACTTGCTTGCCTCTTTAACATGCTTCAGATACTTTCTGTCTCCTTCACTATTCCATTTTGCTCAAGAACATTTATCATGATTTAATATACTACATATTTTACTTATCTCATTATTCATGGTCTATCAAACTGTTCCTCTCCCAGCTATATTTGCATGAACATGTGCACAAGTGCACACCCACACACACATATATATGTTAGAATGTAAGCTCCATAAGAGCAAGAATTATTGTTAACTCTTCACTGCTTTATTACCAGTGCTTAAAACAGTGCCTGGTAGATGATAGTCCTTCAAAAGTTATTTGTTGAAGATACAGATAAATTTTGAAATCTTGGCTGTAAGATTTGCAGCATTATAATAGGACCATGGGAGATCCCACATGAATTTTTTCTCTGGATCTGCTTTTTAAGAATTCACTTTGGAAATCTTAATGCTTTCACTTCCCTTCACATCACCAACGTCTTTTGAGTAGTCTTGCATATCTCTATTCTACAGGACTTTTGTACCCCAGGCTATAGAAACAACTGTTGGCAACATAGGGTCTTTCATCTCAAAGGCAGGAGGTTAAGCAGTGTTTAAAAAAAACGAGTGTAACTCCTGTTTAGGTCTCAATGATACGTGTCCTTGACAGGTAGTATTAGAAAAGATAACAGGACATTGAGTCCATTTTTATCTGGCATCCCAATGAGGAACACTAGATTCATTCGATTCATTGAGGATTTTTCTTCCTAGGTCTCAGATTTTCTTGTCCGTGTGATCCTCCCACCAAGCTTACTTTTCTTATGATTTTTCAGAAAGAGAATATATTCTATAAAATTATATGCAGATTCTCTCACTTAGAACAGTAAATTTTAAAATTAATACTTAAGATGTTGAGTATTTTGTTTCTTGTTTTTATAGTGTTTTGCTTGATTCTCAATGTACAACTTTGGTGGGGGCTAGGAAACATATTGGATAGAATGGAAAAATTTAGTATCCAGATGGGTAGAGGTAGTATTTGGAGAAGGAAATGGCAGCCCACTCCAGTGTTCTTGCCTGGAGAATCCCAGGGACGGGGGAGCCTGGTGGGCTGCCGTCTATGGGGTCGCACAGAGTCGCACACGACTGAAGCGACAGCAGGAGCAGCAGCAGAGGTAGTATATCAGTTGGTATTTCAATTCTTTTCTGCCACAGAGATTTTAATTTCTTTTTTTAATTTTGAAATAACTGTAGGTTCACAGGAAGTTATAGATGAATGTACAGGGAGGCCCCATGTAACCTTCATCCAATTCTCTCAATGATAATGTTTTGCATAACTAAAATATAATATCAAAACATGGAAATTGACACTACTAAAATCCAGAAAGCTTATTTATATTTTACCACTTTTACATGCCCTCATTTAGGCATCTATATATGTGTGTTTATAGTTTAATGTAATTTTCTCACATGTCCATTCATGTAACCACCTCCATGATCAAGATACAGAAGTGTTCCATCAGCAACTACAACTCTCCCTTTTGCTTACTTAAACATTTGTTAAAACACATGTGGTCCAAAACAATTCTGTGTCCTAGATTTACCCTGATTGCTACCAGTTTGCAATCTCTTTTATAAATGATTTGTTGTTGTTCAGTTGCTAAGTCATGTCCCAACCCCATGAACTGCAGAATGCCAGGCTTCTCTGTACTTCACTATTTCCGAGTTTGCTCAAACTCATATCCATTGAGTCAGTGATACCATCCAATCATCTCATCCTCTGTTGCCCCCTTTTCCTTCTGTCCTCAATCTTTCACAGTATCAGGGTCTTTTCTAATGAGTCAGCTCTTCACATCAGGTGGCCAAAGTTTTGGAGATTCAGCTTCCACATCAATCCTTCCAATATATATTCAGGGTTGATTTCCTTTAGGATTGACTGGTTTAATTTTCTTGCAGTCCAAAGGTCTCTGAAGAGTCTTCTCCAGCACCACAGTTTGAAAGCATCAATTCTTTGGCTCTTAGCCTTCTTTATGGTCCAACTCTCTCATCCATACCTGACTTATGGAAAAACCATAGCTTTGGCTATACAGACCTTTGTCAGCAAAGTGATGTCTCTGATTTTTAATAGTTTGTCTAGGTTTGTCATAGCTTTTCTCCCAAGGAACAAGCGTCTTTTAATTTCATGGCTACAGTCACTGTCCACAGTGATTTTGAAGCCCAATAAAATAAAATCTCTCACCATTTCCATTGTTTCCCCATCTATTTGCCATGAAATGATGGGACAAGATGCCATGATCTTAGTTTTTTGAGTGCTGAGTTTTAAGCCAACTTTTTCACTCTCCTCTTGACCTTCATCAAGAAGCTCTCTAGTTCCTCTTTGCTTTCAACCATTAGGGTGGTGTCATCTGTGTATCTGAGGTTATTGACATTTCTCCCGGCAATCTTGATTCCAGCTTGTACTTCATCCAGCCCAGAATTTCACCCCATTCCAGTACTCTTGCCTGGACAATCCCATGGATGGAGGAGCCTGGTAGGCTGCAGTCCATGGGATCAAGAAGAGTCGGACACGACTGAGCGACTTCACTTTCACTTTTCACTTTCCTGCATTGGAGAAGGAAATGGCAACTCACTCCAGTGTTCTTGCCTGGAGAATCCCAGGGATGGGGGAGCCTGGTAGGCTGCCATCTATGGGGTCGCACAGAGTCGGACACGACTGAAGCGACTTAGCAGCAGCAGCAGTACTCTGCATATAAGTTAAATAAGCAGGGTGACAATATACAGCCTTGATATACTCCTTTCCCAATTTTGAGTGCTTTCAAAGAAGTTTTTATTTTTTAAAATTTTATGCTGAAATTCTCCACTCTTCCCTGGTAGCTCATATGGTAAAGCATTTGCCTGCAATGTGGGAGACCTGGGTTCAATCCCTTGGTTGGAAAGATACCCTGGAGAAGGAAATGGCAACCCACTCCAGTACCCTTGCTTGGAAAATTCCATGGATAGAGGAGCCTGGCAGGCACAGTCGATGGGGTCGCAAAGAGTCAGACACGACTGAGTGACTTCACTTTCTTTTCTTTCTTTTCGCCACTCTACTACATCTCCATGGGATTTAGGTCAATGTGACATTAGGTAGTAAAAGAAACACAAAAACCTCATGATAAGAACTGTTCTCTTCTCAAAACCATAGGCCTTCAGATAGCTAAGGTTTGGTAAAAGTTAAGTTTCTTGTTCTATCTCTTCCTTTATAATGTTTCCTAGACCTGCCAGTGCCCCATGCAAATTAACTGAGCTCAAGAAAAGTCCACTGATACACTAGACAAATCAAAACATTTCTTTCTTTTAAGAGCTGCTTTGTGCATTTAAAGAAATTTATTTTGTACTTAAGTATAGCTGATTAACAATGTTATGTCACTAGGAGAGTGGAAGGGAGGTGCAAGAGGGAAGGGATATATGTGTGCGTGTGTGTGTGTGTGTGTGTGTGTATGTATGGCATCTGGTGACTGCAGCCACGAAATTTATATATATAGGGGGAGGAGGAGAGTAATGGGTGATTTGTGTTGTACAGCAGAAACCAGGACAATATTGTAAAGCAATTATCTTCCATTTAAAAAAATTATAAAATGATTGACTGGAGAACAGAAAAATAATGTTACAGTACTTTCATGTGTATAGCAAAATGATTCCATATATATAATGTATATACGCATGTATCTATTCTTTTTCAAGTTCTTTTCCCATTTAAGTTATTACAGAATATTGAGCAGATTTCCCTGTGCTATTCGGTAGGTCCTTGTTGGTTATCTATTTTATTTTTTATATTTTATATGAGTTTAAAAATTTTTTAAATTGAAGTATCACGAATTTACAACATTGTGTTAGTTTCAAATGTACAACAAAGTGATTCACACATATATTCTTTTTCAAATTCTTTTCCATTTTGGCTTAAAGCAAGATATTGAGTATAGTTCCCTTGTTGTTTAAAAGCTTTTTATTTTGTATTAGAGTATAGCCGATTAACAATGTTGTGATAGTTTCAAGTGAATGGCAAAGGGACTCAGCCATACATATGCATGTATCCATTCTCTGCCAAACTCCCCTCCCATCCAAGCTGCCACATAATATTGAGCAGAGTTCGATGTGCTCTATTGTAGGTACTTGTTGCTTATCTGTTTTTTATAATTAATTATTTTAAAATAACTTATTTTAATTATTTTAATTGGAGGATAATTTCTTTACAATATTGTGGTGGTTGCTTATCTGTTTTAAAAATACCAATGTATGTATGTGAATCGCAACCTCCCAATCTATCCATCCCCCCAACCCATCCCCCTGATAGCAATAAATTTGTTCTCTAAGTCTATGAGTTTTTTTTTATTTTGTAAATAGTCTGCTTTGTATCATTTTTCTTTATATGCCATATATAAACAAAATCATATTTCTCTTTCTCTGTCTGACTTACTTCCCTTAGTATGATAATTTTCAGGTCCATCCATGTTGCTGGAAATGGCATTACTTTATTCTTTCTCATGACTAATATTCCATTCTATGTGTGTCACTTCCTTATCTGTTCATCAGTTGATGGACATTTAGATTGCTCCCATATCTTGGCTATTGTAAACAAAGCTGCAATGATCATTGGGATGCGTGTATCCTTTCAAACCATGGTTTTCTCCAGATATATGCCCAGGAGGGAAATTGCTGGTTCATCAAGATTGCCGGGAGAAATATCAATAACCTCAGATATGCAGATGACACCACCCTTATGGCAGAAAGTGAAGAGGAACTAAAAAGCCTCTTGATGAAAGTGAAAGTGGAGAGTGAAAAAGTTGGCTTAAAGCTCAACATTCAGAAAACGAAGATCATGGCATCTGGTCCCATCACTTCATAGGAAATAGATGGGGAAACAGGGGAAACAGTGTCAGACTTTATTTTTGGGGGCTCCAAAATCACTGCAGATGGTGATTACAACCATGAAATTAAAAGACGCTTACTCCTTGGAAGAAAAGTTATGACCAACCTAGATAGCATATTCAAAAGCAGAGACATTACTTTGCCTACTAAAGTCCGTCTAGTCAAGGCTATGGTTTTTCCTGTTGTGTCCAACTCTTTGCGACCCCGTGGACTGTAACCTACTAGGCTTTTCTGTCCATGGGATTCTCCAGGCAAGAATACTGGAGTGGATTGCCATTTCCTTCTCCAGGGGATCTTCCCGACCCAGGGATCGAACCCGGGTCTCCCGCATCAGAGGCAGAGGATTTAACCTCTGAGCCACCAGGGAAGTCAAGAACTGATGGTAGCTGTATTTTTAGTTTTTTAAGGAACTTCAATACTGTTCTCCATAGTGGTTGTACCAACTTACATTCCCACCAACAGTGTAGGAGGGTTATCCTGTTATTCATACTCTCTCCAACATTTATTGTTTGCAGACTTTTTGATGATGGCTATTCTGACTGCAGGGCTTCCCTAATGGCTCAGTCGGTAAGGAATCTGCCTGCAATGCTAGAGACACAGGTTTGATCCCTGGGTTGAGAAGATCCCCTCGAGAAGGGCATGGCAACCCACTCCAGTATTCTTACCTTGAGAACTCCTTGGACAGAGGAGACTGGTGGGCCACAGTCCATGGGGTCGCAAAGAGTCAGACACGACTGAGGGACTAACACACCCATTCTGACTGGTGTGGGTCAATACCTCATCGTAGCTTTGATTTGTATTTCTCTAATAAGTCATGTCATTGAGCATATTTTCATGTACCTCTTGGCTATCTGCATATCTTCTTTGGAAAAAAATGTCTATTTAGGTCTTCTGCCCATTTTTTGATTGGTTTATATATGTACATATATATATTGAGCCACATGTGCAGTTTGTAAATTTTGGAGATTAACCCCTTGTCAGTCACATTGTTTACAAATATTTTCTCCTATTCTGTGAGTTGTCTTTTATTTTGTTTATGATTTCCTTTTCTGTGCAAAAGGTTTTGAGTTTATTTAGGTCCCGTTTGTTTAGTTTTCTTTTTATTTCCATTATTCCAGGAGATTGAAAAATATATTGCTGCATTTATGTATAAGAATCTTATGCCTATGTTTTCCCCTAAGAGTTTTATAGTATCTGGTCTTACATTTATATCTTTAATCCATTTTGGGTTCATTTTCGTGTATGGTGTTAAAGAATGTTCTCATTTGTTTTACATGTAGTTGTCCAGTTATCCCAGCACCATTTATTCAAGTTACTATCTTTTTTTCCATTGTATACTCTTGCCTCCTTTGTTGTAGATTAAATGATCATAGGTTCATGGGTTTATTTCTGGCTTTCTATCAAGTTCCATTGATCTTTATTTCTGTTTTTGTGCCAGTACTGTACTATTTTGATGACTTTGTAGTATGGTGTGAAGTCAGGTACTCTGATTCCTGCAGCTTCATTTTTCTTTCTCAAGATTGCTTTGACTATTCAGGATCTCTACATACAAATTAAAAAAAAAATTGTTGTTGAAATTGATAAACTTTCAGCCAGACTCATCAAGGAAAAATAAAGGATAGGACTCAACTCAACAAAATTAGAAATTAAATTGTAAAAGTTAAAATAGACTCCACAGAAATACAAAGGATGATGAGACTACTATAAGAAACTATACACCAATAAAATGGGCAATCTAGAGTAAATGAACAAATTCTTAGAAAGGTACAACCTTCCAAGTCTAAGCCAGGAAAAAATAGAAAATATGAACAGACCAGTCACAAGTATTGAAATAGAAACTGACTTTAAAACTTCGAACACACAAAAGTACAGAACCAGATGGCTTTACAGGCAAATTCTATCAAACATTCAGAAAAGAGTTAATACCTATCCTTCTGAAACACTTCCAAAATATCACAGAGGAAGGAGCATGACCAAACTCATTCTCAATGAGGCCACCATCACCCTAATACTAAAATCAGAAAAGGTAACACAAAAAAGAAAACTACATGCCAGTATCAATGATGAACATAGACACAAAAATCCTCAACAAAATACCAGGAAGCCAATCTAATAATACATTAAAAGTGGGATTCATCCCAGGGATTCAAGGTTTTTTCAAAATTTGCAAATAAATCAGTATGATATAACAAATTGAAGAATAAAAGCCATATGATCATCTCAGTAGATACAGAAAAAGCTTCTGACAAATTTCAGCACCCATTTATGATAAAAACTCTCCAGAAAGGGCCTAGAGGGAACATTGCTCAACATAATGAAGACCATATATAGCAAACCTACAGCTAGTATCATACTCACTGGTGAAAAACTGAAATCACTGCCTCTAAGATCAGGAACAAGACACAGGGGTTCGATCCCTGGGTCGGGAAGATCCCGTAGAGGAGGGCATGGTAACCCACTCCAATATTCTTGCCTGGAGAATCCCATGGACAGAGGAGCTTGGTGGCCTACAGTCCACAAGGTCTCACAGAGTAGGATATGACTGAAGCGACTTAGCACACACGCATCCAGCATGCATAGGCTAATCAACTATACCAATTTGCTCAAAACTTAGGAGTTTTATGGAATGCAGAAATTTGTATTTTAAAATTGGGACAGTGCTGGGAAAACCAAGACAATTGGCTACCCTTAAGGTATATGATGAAAGACTGTCTTGTCTAGTGTAAATTCCAAACTCTAGAATTTTATTAGCCCCTTAACATTAAAAAGTGCATTTAGAGAACTGGATGATATCTGTGATTCTCTTCCTAAATTTACTTTGAGGTTAAGTACACCAATGTCATTCTCTATTTAGATAACAAATAATATGTAATTTCTTCCTTGGGGACTTTCTGAAGGATACTTTAAAATTAATTTTGTGTACTGAATCTCAGAGAGTGACTGACTGAAAGGAACTGATGTAATCAACAGTACCCTAGTTGGTACATTGTAGGAAGAGTTAAGGGTCTCCCTGATAGCTCAGTTGGTAAAGAATCTGCCTGCAATGCAAAATGTCAAAGAAGTCTGTGTTAGGAGCCTAGAGGGTGGGAGAAAGGGGAATACTAATTCTTGAATAGAAAAGGGAGATACAAATTTCTCTACAAGTTTGATTCTGATTTAAGTAACCCTCATCTACTCAACATACTTTCCATGCATATTACTGTGAAATGGATGTATTTAAAATATAGCTCTGGAAATTGCACTTTCTCCCTCTCCAAATACACTAAAAACTCAGTTACTGTGAAGCATCCTATAGTTTTAAGTTTGAACAAATCCTGCATGTAGTAACTCTGGTTCCACCTCTATCCCATATCCAAATCATCCCAAAGAATCCTAACCCCACAAGACAGATATAAAAATAGACTATATAGAAAGGAAAAGAGAAATATGTTACTTAAAGAAATAATTGCTTTTTTATTCTTTCAGAACTCTAATAAGTTGTGCTCACTTCTTTATACCTGGAGAGGCCTCTGTGGAATTTGTCTGGGAATTTTCTTCTGGTCATTTCCTTTTATTAATTTCCTATACTTTTTTCAGCATCATAGGAACAACTTTTGTTCTAATCATTCATTCTTTCATTATAGCAAGTTAACAGTAAAACTAGGCTTTCCCATTTCATTCTTTAAATTTCTCCAGGAAGGATAAAAATAGTCTGCTTTGAATATTCTTTGCCATAATATCTGTTAAAAACTGATTTGTTAAAGCTTTCTTTTTCTATCTATGATCTTTATGTTCTGAAATATGGTGTTTATTACTAAAAAATAGGTAGAAAATGCATTGCATTTTTAATACAGGAAGGTGGTTAAATGTCAAGTATTTCTCAGAATAGTTTTCAAAGCAGCAATTTTGCTTGATTAAGAATCTAGGCTTTGAATCCTTGTGTGTGAGTAAGTCTGTTATGAACTATAACTTCTTTTCATTTGCTGGAAATTATTTGAAAATAATAATCTGTTTATAAGTTCCATGACTGTATTTGGCCATGACTCTAAGGTTCGGTTTTTGTTTGAAGAAATAATTTCAATTACATGTTGGCTAAGTCATAAAAATTAAAAGTATTTTCAGTAAACTTACATTTGGGTAGAGATCTCTAAAAGCTATTGTTAAAGTTTAAACTTTAAGGTTTGTGCATTCAGTACTCTTGCCTGGAAAATCCCATGGATGGAGGAGCCTGGTGGGCTGCCATCTCTGGGGTCGCACAGAGTCGGACACAGCTGAAGCAACTTAGCAGCAGCAGCATTCATATATATAATGTGTTATATATATATTCAATATATATGCATGTATATGTATATACACACATTCATCTGTTGATGGACATTTAGCCATGTCTTGGCTATTGTAAGTAGTGCTGCTATGAACATTTGCGTATATGTCTGGCATTTTTCACTGAACTGGAATAGAAAAATAAGCTTGTTTGAAAACAAAAGAAATCCCAAATAGCAAAAACAACCTTGAGAAAGAAGAAAGTTGAATGAATCACATTCCTTGACTTTGGACTATACTACAAAGTTATATTAATTAAAACAGTACATGGTACACACACAAAAGCAGATATATAGGTCAATAGCACTGAATAGAAAGCTCAGAAATAAACCCACGCAGTATGGAAGGTCCTTAAAAAAGCAAAAATACAGCTACTATATTGATTCAGCAACTCTACTCCTGGGTATGTACCCCCAAAAATGAAAATTCTAAACAGAAAAGATACATGCATTCCAATGATCATGGCAGCACTATTTATAACTGATAAGACATAGAAACAACCCAGGTGCCCATAAACAGATGATTGGATAAGGAGACATGGAAGATAGATATATATATAGATAGATATAGACATATTACTCAACCATTATAAAGAATCAAATATAGCCATTTGCAGCAACATGGATAGGCCTAGAGAATACTATAGTTAGTGAAGTAAGTCAGACAGAAAAAGATCAGTACTATATTTGCACTTATATGTGGTATCTAAAAATAATAAAATATGAATCTGTATATAAAATAGATAAAAGACTCACAGATGTAGGGGAAGAAAAAAAAACACCTTATTTACCAATGGAGAAAAGAGTGGGGGAGGGATAAATTAGGAGCATGGGATTAACAGATAAAAACTACTATACATAAAATAGATAAGCATCACAGATTTACTGTATGGCACAGGGAATTATATTCAACATCTTGTAGCAACGTATAATGGAATATAATCTATAAAAATAACTGACTCACTTTGCTGTACGCTTGAAGTTAAGTCGCTCAGTCGTGTCCAACTCTTTGTTATAAAAACTACTATACATAAAATAGATAAGCATCACAGATTTACTGTATGGCACAGGGAATTATATTCAACATCTTGTAGCAACGTATAATGGAATATAATCTATAAAAATAACTGACTCACTTTGCTGTACGCTTGAAGTTAAGTCGCTCAGTCGTGTCCAACTCTTTGTGACCCCGTGGACTGTAACCTACCAGGCTCCTCCGTCCATGGAATTTTCCAGGCAAGAATACTGGAGTGGGTTGCCATTTCCTTCTCCAGGGGATCTTCCTGACCCAGGGATTGAACCCAGGTCTCCCGCCTTGCAGGCAAACACTTTAACCTCTGAGCTCTATTGCAAATTAGTTATACTTCAACATTTAAAAATTGTCTAGCTGAATTTTCTTACTGGTTTATGTGAAGGTCAGTGATTTCTGTCCATGATAAGCAAATGCTCAAGTCATGTTTCTCCCTGATAGTACCTATATTATTTCAGAAATCAGTTTGGTTGATTGCCCTGAGACTTCTGTGGTCAGACAAGATCAAGACATCAAAGATTTGCCCTTTGCCCATGTTTTTGCTAGTGATGCTCTTTAAAACTCTCTATATCTCTGAATAGAAACCACACTTAACAGAGTTTTTAACTTCAATGATATTGTTTCCTATTCTATTAGTATTACATGGCTGTTTTCCACACCAACTCAGGTGGCACTAGTGATAAAGAACCCGTCAACAAATGCAGGAGACATAAGAGATGTGGATTCAGTCTCTGGATTGGGAAGATCCCCTGGAGAAGGAAATGGCAACCCACTTCAGTATTCTTGCCAGGATAATCCTGTGAACAGAGGATCCTGGCATGCCACAAAGAGTTGGACACAACTGAGCATACATGCACAAACATAGTTTTTATCAAGAGAATATAAATGTCTTCTACAAATCAATGAAATAATAGTCTTTTTAGAAAGCAATATGATAGCATACATAACATTTAAGATGCATATGTCCTTTGAGTTAGCAATTTAATTTCTCGTAAGATTTGAGAAGTGCTAAGGTTATATTTGGCATCTGGTCCCATCACTTCATGGGAAATAGATGGGGAAACAGTGGAAACAGTGTCAGACTTTATTTTTGGGGGGCNCCCTTATGGCAGAAAGTGAAGAGGAGCTAAAAAGCCTCTTGATGAAAATGAAAGAGGAGAGCGAAAAAGTTGGCTTAAATCTCAACATTCAGAAAACAAAGATCATGGCATCCAGTCCCATCACTTCATGGGAAATAGATTGGGAAACAGTGGAAACAGTGTCAGACTTTATTTTTGGGCTCCAAAATCACTGCAGATGGTGACTGCAGCCATGAAATTAGAAGACGCTTACTCCTTGGAAGGAAAGTTATGACCAACCTAGATAGTATTTTCAAAAGCAGAGACATTACTTTGCCAACAAAGGTCCATCTAGTCAAGGCTATGGTGTTTCCTGTGGTCATGTATGGATGTGAGAGTTGGACTGTGAAGAAGGCTGAGCGCTGAAGAATTGATGCTTTTGAACTGTGGTGTTGGAGAAGACTCTTGAGAGTCCCTTGGACTGCAAGGAAATCCAACCAGTCCATTCTGAAGGAGATCAGCCCTGGGATTTCTTTGGAAGGAATGATGCTAAAGCTGAAGCTCCAGTACTTTGGCCACCTCATGTGAAGAATTGACTCATTGGAAAAGACTCTGATGCTGGGGGGGATTGGGGGCAGGAGGAGAGGGGACGACCGAGGATGAGATGGCTGGATGGCATCACGGACTCGATGGACATGAGTCTGAGTGAACTCCGAGAGATGGTGATGAACAGGGAGGCCTGGTGTGCTGCGATTCATGGGGTCGCAAAGAGTTGGACACGACTGAGCGACTGAACTGAAGTGAACACTGCTGCTGGACCCTGGCAATAGTGGGATGATCAACTCCATCTCACTCAGCATGGGCAGTATCAAAATCTTTAAGATTTCAGATGATTTCCAGCAGTGTTATTTTGTACACAATAGTGAAATGGACCAGTGCACCAAGTGTTAGTTTCTTTCCACATCAAAATGTGATTAGTAATACTACTAATTCCCACCATAATAAATGTCAAATCTATGCAATCATTTCAAATATTTGCCATTGCCTCTCCAGGAGAGCAGACTGTGATCAAATCACAAAGGCTAGAAAGTTACTTCCACCTGGAATGAAAAGCCTATTAGATAAGTAAAACGCTGTAGACCCTTGACCCCAGACACTGTGTGCCTCTTCCCAACTAAATTATCCCAATTCTCCCCAAGAAATAACCAACATTCTGAATTTAAGTGGATCACTTACTTGGCTACTTATATTTTTTACTCCTTTATTTTCTAAATAAGTAGCACTTCTCTGTGAAAACTATTTAAAAAAAGTTTTTTCTAGAGAGAAATATGAAATATAATGTATTGACTGTTTTATGAAATCATACATTATAAAATTCACTATATTATATAAAAGAAAATTTTAAAGCTAGAAAAGAACTAGGATTACCTTGACAAAGAAGGTACAGTACAAATTTATTATTTTAATTTTTAATGTTAAAAACAAAACTGTTCAGAAAGAAACTGTTAGTATCTCCCTTTGGGGATACCACTTTAGAATTCACAGCTTTACTAAAACATAGATAATTGAATTGAGTTTTGCAGCAGATATCATCAAATGTGCTATTCTGCCCAAAGTTCTGATAAAGTTTAAATCTTGACCTCTGCTGATGAAAGTTAGTTACTTTGGACAAGCTAATTTAATGATAAGTGCATATAAATCCAGAAAATACTCTTCAATTGGCCACTTAAGAAAAAAATATTGCAGAATAATTATTGCCTATACAAAATATAACTGTTTAATTAAAATACTCTTGGCTTTGGAAATTGCTAATACTCCTTAAGCAAATCCATAGGGTGCTTTTTAAAATGAAATGATAATGGTGCACCCCATTTTCTTCGGTTGTTAGCCTATGAATACCAGTCATAAAAATGTTTCTATAGAGTCTACACAATTTATATCTATATGCCAAGTAATGATACTAATTGGACTTTTATCAAAATTCGTTTATTTCTCCCCTAATGATAGTAACAGCAATTATACTGGGGAAAAACAAGGTGAAGATGCCCTCTGGATATACTAAATAAAACCCAGATACAGAGACTCATCCTTGAACAAACTGAAATTTAAGAACTAAGAATGCTTTTTTCTAGCCAGGGATATGCAGAGCCATCACGTAAGAAAATAGAAAAAGAAAAAGAAAAAAAAAAAAAAACACATAAAAAGTGTTTGTTATTTTTGTATTTGACAGTGTAATGATACAAAGGATATGCTAATTAGTAGTCCTATATTTCTTCTTATGTATTCCTCAGGAATTCCTGAGGAAGATGAAGCCAAGGGCTAATCAGTTATTCAATAACATTGTTAAATTGCTTACCATCCTATACTTTTACCCAGAGTTCTGTGAAATATAGGTCAGAGGTGGTATAAAAGAAGCGTGCTACAGTGTAATGTTAAGTAGTAATTCTTTTTTGTTTTTTGGTTCGAAAACAATTTTAAATTCTAAGGGAGAGAGAATGATATTGAACTACCAGTTTCAGGTAATTGATTACAAATTTGAAAGCTTAAAAATAAAACATATATATGATTAAAACTGAAATGTTTTCTTTTTCCTTTATGATTGGTTTCAGCCAATCAGAAAATCAGTCAATCATTTTGGACATCTTGATGTAAATTACCTCTAAGGGGCTTAAGATAACAAAAGAGCAAAATCTCCAAAAAAGGAGCAAAGTAGGAAGGCAGATGCTTGAAAGAAGCACAGAAGAAAGGGCTTTTGAGTAATGGCAGGAGCATTTGGCAGGTAATAAACCACATGAAAGATCCTATCTCTGCTAAATCCTCTAGCCCCGTCATTTGTTCAGGAAAGGTCTGCACAGTGAATGGAAGTCAGGATTCCCATAATTGTTATGGGGTTGGAGGTTAGGGGCAGCATCAGTTCAGTTCAGTCGCTCAGTCGGGTCTGACTCTTTGCGACCCCATGAATCGCAGCACGCCAGGCCTCCCTGTTCATCACCATCTCCCGGAGTTCACTCAGACTCACGTCCATCGAGTCCGTGATGCCATCCAACCATCTCATCCTCGGTCGTCCCCTTCTCCTCCTGCCCCCAATCCCTCCCAGCATCAGAGTCTTTTCCAATGAGTCAACTCTTCGCACGAGGTAGCCAAAGTACTGGAGTTTCAGCTTCAGCATCATTCCTTCCAAAGAAATCCCAGGGTTGATCTCCTTCAGAATGGACTGGTTGGATCTCCTTGCAGTCCAAGGGACTCTCAAGAGTCCTCCAACACCACAGTTCAAAAGCATCAATTCTTCGATGCTCAGCCTTCTTCACAGTCTACCTCTCACATCCATACATGACCACAGGAAAAACCATAGCCTTGACGAGACGGACCTTAGTCGACAAAGTAATGTCTCTGCTTTTGAAAATACTATCTAGGTTGGACATAACTTTTCTTCCAAGGAGTAAGCGTCTTCTAATTTCATGGCTGCAGTCACCATCTGCAGTGATTTTGGAGCCCAAAAAATAAAGTCTGGCACTGTTTCCACTGTTTCCCCATCTATTTCCCATGACGTGTTGGGACCGGATGCCATGATCTTTGTTTTCTGAATGTTGAGCTTTAAGCCAACTTTTTCGCTCTCCTCTTTCACTTTCATCAAGAGGCTTTTTAGCTCCTCTTCACTTTCTGCCATAAGGGTGGTGTCATCTGCATATCTGAGGTTATTGATATTTCTCCCAGCAATCTTGATTCCAGCTTGTGTTTCTTCCAGTCCAGCGTTTCTCATGATGTACTCTGCATATAAGTTAAATAAGCAGGGTGACAATATACAGCCTTGACGCACTCCTTTTCCTATTTGGAACCAGTCTGTTGTTCCATGTCCAGTCCTAACTGTTGCTTCCTGACCTGCATACAGATTTCTCAAGAGGCAGGTTAGGTGGTCTGGTATTCCCATCTCTTTCAGAATTTTCCACAGTTTATTGTGATCCACACAGTCAAAGGCTTTGGCATAGTCAATAAAGCAGAAGTAGATGTTTTTCTGGAACTCTCTTGCTTTTTCCATGATCCAGCGGATGTTGGCAATTTGATCTCTGGTTCCTCTGCCTTTTCTAAAGCCAGCTTGAACATCAGGGAGTTCACGGTTCACGTATTGCTGAAGCCTGGCTTGGAGGATTTTGAGCATTACTTTACTAGCATGTGAGATGAGTGCAATTGTGCGGTAGTTGGAGCATTCTTTGGCATTGCCTTTCTTTGGAATTGGAATGAAAACTGACCTTTTCCAGTCCTGTGGCCACTGCTGAGTTTTCCAAATTTGCTGGCAGATTGAGTGCAGCACTTTCACAGCATCATCTTTCAGGATTTGAAACAGCTCAACTGGAATTCCATCACCTCCACTAGCTTTGTTCGTAGTGATGTTTTCTAAGGCCCACTTAACTTCACATTCCAAGATGTCTGGCTCTAGGTAAGTGATCACATCATCATGATTATCTGGGTCGTGAAGAGGCAGGTCAGGTGGTCTGGTATTCCCATCTCTTTCAGAATTTTCCACAGTTTATTGTGATCCACACAGTCAAAGGCTTTGGCATAGTCAATAAAGCAGAAACAGATGTTTTTCTGGAACTCTCTTGCTTTTTCCACGATCCAGCGAATGTTGGCAATTTGATCTCTGGTTCCTCAGCCTTTTCTAAAACAAGCTTGAACATCAGGGAGTTCACGGTTCACGTATTACTGAAGCCTGGCTTGGTGAATTTTGAGCATTACTTTACTAGCGTGTGAGATGAGTGCAATTGTGCAGCAGTTTGAGCGTTCTCTTGCTTATTAAGAGTACGCACCCCTTCTTAACACACGACTCCTGATTGGCTCCCAATACACTGCAATCCCCTAGCTTTGCTTCCACTCACTGGACAATCCTACCCAGCTACTACTGGTTCTTACTCTTTTAGTCTTCTCACTGCTACAGTGTCCCAAGCCACAATCTTGGCCCTTCCTGTTTCTCCATCTACATTCAGTTCATCTTCCATGAGCTCATTCAATTCCATATCTTTAAACAGTATATGTGTGTGTGTGTGTGTGTTTGTGTGTGTGTATGCATATACAGCTTCCCAGTTGCTTCAGTGAAAAAGAATCTGCCTGCAAATACAGGAGCCACAGGAGACTCAGTTTGGATCCCTGGGTTGGGGAGATCCACTGGAGGAGGAAATGGCAACCCCACTCCAGTATCCTTGCCTGGAAAATCCCATGGTCAGAGGAGTCTGGTGGGCTACAGTCCATGGGGTCACAAAGAGTAGGGCTTGGCTTAGTGACTAAAAACAGTATATATATTTATAAAACTCTCAATTTGTCTTTTTTTTTTTTGCCTCTCAACTCTCTCACCTCATATATCCACCAATTTTCCTGCTTCTGTTGCATCTACTCTGATTCAAAGTATATCATTGTGCTTGTGAGTATGTAGTAGTTTTCTAACAGGTATCTCTGAGTTGATTCTTATAAGCTACCTTCATGGCTCCACAATCTTTCAACTCAGCCTGAAAAAACAGAGTGATTTTTCCAAATACATAAACCAGATGATGTCTCTTCCCCATTCAAAACTCTGTAGTGACCCCCACATTCACTGAATAGAAGCTAAATTCCTCATCATGGCTTATGTGATCTGAGCCACTTTACCTTTCTGATCATAGCTCTAAATTTCTCTCCTCTCTCCTTCCATTACAGCACATCAGCCTCTGAACAGTTCTAGGAATATCCTAGACAAGCTTCTGCCTTCAGGCATCTTCATCCTCAGCCTGGAAATTCCTTCTGTCAGATATCTTTATGAATTTAGGCTACATCTTTCATCTCCTTCAGGTTTTCCCCACAGTCTTCTCAACAACAAAATTTACTTTTATCCCTTGTTCAGCATTACAACCACCCCATCAACTCATTTTTGCTGATCTCTGATTATATTTTATCTTTTCCATGGCACTTCTCACCTCCTTATACACAATAGATTTACCCTCTAATGATATTTATGGTTTAACATCTGCTACTCACCACTAGAATCTAAAACAAGTATCCTTTTTTCGTGATGTCCTGGGACTAGGCCTGCCAGTACAGGAGACATGAGATGCAAGTGCAGTCCCTGGGTCAGGAAGATCCCCTGGAGGAGAGCATGGAAACTGACTCAAGTATTCTTGCCTGGAAAATCCCATGGACAGTGGAGCCTGGCAGGCTACAGTCCATGAGTGTCGAAGAGTTGGACATGACTGAGCAACTGAGCACAGTAGCAGTAATATTTATCCATGGTAGTGATGCATAATATAATGACATCATAATATAATGACTATAGCTCCTGAATGGGTCTCTACACAGAATTCCAGATTCACATAGTCAGTCAGTTCAGTCAGTTTAGTCACTCAGTCGGCTTTGATTCTTTGTGACCCCATGAATCACAGCACACCAGGCCTCCCTGTCCATCATCAACTCCTGGAATTCACCCAGACTCGCGTCCATCGAGTCAGCGATGCCACCCAGCCATGTCATCCTCTGTTGTCCCCTTCTCCTCCTGCCCCCAATCCCTCCCAGCATCAGAGTCTTTTCCAATGAGTCAACTCTTCACATGAGGTGGCCAAAGTATTCAAGTTTCAGCTTTAGCATCATTCCTTCCAAAGAAATCCCAGGGTTGATCTCCTTCAGAGTGGAATGGTTGGATCTCCTTGCAGTCCAAGGGACCCTCAAGAGTCTTCTCCAACACCACAGTTCAAAGCATCAATTCTTCAGTGCTCAGCTTTCTTCAGAGTCCAACTCTCACATCCATACATGACCACTGGAAAAACCATAGCCTTGACTAGAAGGACCTTTGTTGGCAAAGTAATATGTCTGCTTTTCAATATGCTATCTAGGTTGGTCATAATTCACATACTCAGTGGCAATCAAAAGTGATTTCAATTGTATTCATGAACTGTTGTGTTCAGTCAGTAAGTTGTGTCCAGCTCTTTGTGACCTAATGGACTATAGCATGCCATGCTCCTCTATCTTTCACTATCTGCCAGCGTTTGCTCTAGTTTATGTCTAGTGAGTCAGTGATGGTACCTAATCATCTCATCCTCTGCTGCCCCCTTCTCCTCTTGCCCTCAATCTTTCTCAGCATCAGAGTCTTTTCTAGTGAGTCAGCTCTTCACATCAGGTGGCCAAAATATTGGAGCTTCAGCTTCAGCAGCAGTCTTTCCAATGAATATTCAGGATTGATTTCCCGAGATTGACTGATTTGATCTCCTTATAGTCAAGGGTTTCTTAAGAGTTGTCTCCAGCACCACAATTCCAAAGCATCAATTTTTTGGTGCTCAGCATTCTTTATGGATCAGCTGTCACATCCATACATGACTACTAGAAAAGCCATAGCTTTGACTATATGAATCTTTGTCCACAAAGTGATGTCTCTGCTTTTTAATATGCTCTCTGGGTTTGTCATGTGTGTGCATGCTAGGCTGTTTCAGTCGTGTCTGACTCTTTGTAATCCAATGGACTGTAGCCTGCCAGGCTCCATGTCCATGGGATTCTCCAGGCAAGAACACTGGAGTGGATTACCATGCCCTCCTCCAGAGGACCTTTCTGACTCAGGGATTGAACCCACATCTTTTATGTCGTCTGCATTGGCAGATGAGTTCTTTACCACTAGGTTACCTGAGAGCTGTCTCTTTTTTAGTCTTGGTGAGAGACACTGTTAAAGAATGGGACAAATAAACTTGAGAAGCACGACATACTACAAGTACTTCTTTTGAAGATTCATTTCTGCAAAGATCTGTTCTTGTTTAATTAAACAACTTTTGAAACATTTGACTGTGGAAAGTTCATTCATAAAACATCTACTAGCATTCTCTATTTATGCTTATGAGGGGCACATTTATAGTTGAAATATTGGTACCCTTAACACTGACTTTCTTATATTGAATTTATACTGTCTTGTATTATTACTTTGCTAACTGACAACCTTTTGATTCTTTCAGCATTGTTATCTATATAGAAGTGCTTAAGCCATCATGTTAATTTCTTTAGTGTGCTTCTACTATAAAAATGAGCTTAAATCAAAAGATATTTATGAATAAAAATAAACATTGTTATAAACAAAAATTAACATTGCAATTATTAAAAAAAAACTTTTTCCAAATAAAACTGAGGCATTGAGGCAAACCATTAAGTATGTCCAAATGGATAATTCTTTTTAGCTTGAATTTGTTAAATTTGTTCATTCAAGTTAATGTAGTTTAGTCTGACTGAATATTAGAAAAAATAAAAATGTAACATTAACAAACCCAGGAGATAAATGATTAAAAAGTATTTTGAAAATCTGAGATTTAAAGAAAGGGATTTTTTTTTTAATGTTTCAGGGATGATGACAGCTTTTCACTCCATTTAAAGTAACAATGAAAGCCTCACTTTACATATTAGACCTCAGCCCCTACCACTCCCCTCCTCTTACCTTGCTCCAATCACAGCAGGCTCCTTGTTGCCCCTTGCACAGGCTGGGCCTGCTCCCACCTTCTGGCCTTGGTATACCCGTTGTGTCCTGTGCCCACAATGCTCTTTTTTCTCCAGTGTATCCACAGATCTCCCTCATCTACTCAGTCCCCACTCAGATGGCCCCTTCTCACTGTGGCCTTCTCAGGCCACCATCTTAAAACAGCCCCTGCACTTTCATTCATCTGTTGCTATTTTTCAAACCACTCTCATAAAATCTCTCATCTTATATATCTTAGCTGTTTTTGTTTCCTAACACTCTCCACTAAAATATTAGCTGCTGCTGCTAGCAAAGGGCAAATACTCTTTTCTATTTTGTACACTGCTTTATCTTTCTAGACTAGAACAGAACCTGGCATATAGAAGACACTGAATACTTGGTGAATAAATGAATGAAATATTAAAGAAGAACATACATTTAAAAATATTATTCAGATGATTAATTTTTTCATGGTTTTAGCTGCTAACTCCACTTAGGAGGGGTTTTAGCAGCATTTCCCCCATCTGTTCAACAGGGAATTTGTCCTAGAACCCCTCTCTCTGTGAGTACTGCCACTGAGTGCCAATGCCAGAGTCAGGAAGGCACGCTGAATCTCTTTCTTTCTGCTCTCCTGTTTCTAATCATGTGTGGGGAACTCAGTATATCATTGTAAATATTTCCCGTACTGACCCTTTTCTGCTGCTGCTACCATCAGTGGTCATATTTTATTTAGAATTTTATAATAATTTATTTAATGTCTCCTGTATCCCATTCAATCTATTCCACTCTCATCCCTTTAACAGGTATAACAAATATATTAGACTTATATATCAAATCATGGCCATTCCTTCATTAAAATTCTTCCATGGTCTTATATTGTCTATAAAAGAAGGGGAAAAAGTAAACCATTTTCACACCATGTGAAGTCATTCCTCTATATTTCTGTTCTCTAGTCATAGTGATTTTTGTATGGTTTCCAGACCTTTTCCACTCTGTGTGTTTGCATATACTGTTTCCTCTGCTTAGAAGACCCTTTCCCTTCCATTGAGCCTCATGCTACTTCCTGACTCATACCTAGTAATTATTCTATGATGACTGCTTAGAACTCACCAATGATGCAGTTCTCCTCTTACATAACTTTGAAGCACTGTTTGGGCCATTGTAATTTCTGTTTTAAATTCCTCCATTAGGCTGAGAGGCTCTCAAAGACAAGGAACCTATTATACACTTGTCTTTAAATTAATTTTAATTTTATTATCTCTTTCAAAGTTTGGCTCATAATATGGTCATAAGAATTGAATATATGAAGAACATTTTAGTGCAAATGAGACTAAACTCACTCATGTCATATTTGTAAACCTTCTGGTTTATTTTTTAAATGCTATATAGACTTTAGTTCCTCTAGTGTACCTTAGATGATATTCATATATCTATTGGAAGTCTTGCCTTCCCCAAAGCTAAACTTTTGAAAATAAAAAAAGCTTTGAAATACATTTTACAATAAAAAAAAACTCTCTTTTGTCCCCAAATCATAAAAGAGCACATGAGAAAGAGACTGATAGGTTAAATAATTGGTTCAGAATTATATAGCTTAATTTTCTTCTATACTTTAGTTCATTAATAATATAAAAATGTTTTTGGTATAAGCTTCGTTTAGCTGCATTACGTATTTAAGGTTTTTACAAGCATGTATCACAAGCTTTCCCCTCAAATACAGCTTCAGTTAGTCATAGGGCCTTCGAGTCTGTCTTAATGCCACAGCTACGGTTTCAGGGAAATGCAGTGCTTTGTTTTCTGTGCTCTGTCATGAGACCACAGGGAACTAGAGTTGTACAAAGAAGATCAATTAAGAGACAGATGATTCCTCCTGATATTGTGGGAACATGGTCTCTACATGATTTTTAATTCTGTTTTTTAATCAGTCTTCAGAGAACATTTCATTTAGATTTATGCATTGTGGCAACCATGAAAATGTGCCACTCAGACCTCCTGGTGTGAAGAGTATAATGGACTGTTGGCCCCAGCTGCTGCCCCTCTGGATCCGACATTGTATTTGTTGCCAAGCCCTGCTTCCCATGGCCTGCTCCCAAGCAGTGACTAAACATACTGCAGGAAAGCTGGCTTCTCGAGCAAGATGCAGGGTTCCTCTAAAGGACGACTTTGGCTTGAGGATTCTGCATGGGCTTGACCAAATCTTTCCTGAAACTGTTCCGGAGTCTGTGACATTGGACTTTCCTTCCTTCCTTCTCTCATTTCACAGGCATCAGACCTGCACTATGGAATGAAGTCTCCCTCTGCTTTCTTCTGTTCAGTTCCTAACAAATATTTTGTACATTTAATACCCTGTTGGCAGTCATTTCTTAGCAGGCCCGGACAATGCATATCTCGATTAGATCTAACTCTTTTTACTGATACAGGAAGGCAGTTATGTAATAGCAGAGAAAAAATATGATAAGAGAATATCTGTAAAATACTTTGTCAGGATAATTCAATACTTTCAGAGTATTAAGTTATACATTCATCCACTTTTCTTGAATGACTACAATATGCAGGAAATCTTCAAGAGATTTGGAATCAAATTTTTAAAAAAATCCTGCACTTCATTGTCCTTTCCTTCCTGCTTTCATTTTATGTTATGATTCATCAATAATGAACTATCGATAATATCCCTTTGAACATGTTACTGTAACCTAAGCCCATACCTAAGTCCAAGTTGTTCCCCTGCTTAGACTACCTCTTTCTGCTCCTTGCTGCTCACCTAAATATGTTATCTTTCCCAGCCTTTGCTTACTTAACTAATACTTTCCTAAAGGAGATCCAACCAGTCCATTCTGAAGGAGATCAGCCCTGGGATTTCTTTGGAAGGAATGATGCTGAAGCTGAAACTCCAGTACTTTGGCCACCTCATGTGAAGAGTTGACTCATTGGAAAAGACTCTGATGCTGGGAGGGATTGGGGGCAGGAGGAGAAGAGGACGACCGAGGATGAGATGGCTGGATGGCATCACGGACACGATGGACGTGAGTCTGAGTGAACTCCGGGAGCTGGTGATGAACAGGGAGGCCTGGCGTGCTGCGATTCATGGGGTCGCAAAGAGTCGGACACGACTGAGCGACTGAACTGAACTGAACTGAACTGAAGCAGCCTCTAGTTCTTAGCTCAGATTCTATCAGCTCTGTGAAGCCTTTGGCAATGCTTTAGAGTAATTCAAATGCTCCTAGGACTGCTAAGTATCTAGTTTTTAAAACAGCAGTTTGCGACTTCCCTGGTGGTCCCATGGCAACAAATCTGCCTATGAATCCAGGGGACACATGTTCAAGCCCTGGTCCAGGAAGATTTCACATGCCATGGGGAAACTAAGCCAATGCGCCATAACCTCTGAGCCCGCCAACACAGTTCCTGAAGACCACACACTCTAGAGCCTGGGTTACAGAAAGCAAGAAGCCACTGCAGTGAGAAGCCTGCACTGAGTAGCCCCTACTCACCATAACTAGAAAAAGCCCACGCACAGCAGGGAAATAAATAAAGCACCAGCACAGCCAAAAATAAATAAAAATTAAAAAATATATAGAAGCATTTTAGTAAAAAATAGCTAAAAGCTAGAGAAAACATGTAGGAATATGGTCGTTGCCATTGAGATTTCATATCATGCCTCTTATTTTTTGTTTTTCAACGATTCTTGATAAAAGTTATTTAAACACGTATTTGAATCTGCACTGTGTCTCTCTTCCACACTCCCAATGCAGCTTGTGTCTACCACCAACATAAACATTTTCTGAGCAGAGTGTGGGGTTTGAGTGCTGTGAGAATCTAAGTTCTCTGATCACTGAAATCGATGTCTTTCATTTCTGAATCCTTGATGTCTAAACTGCCACTACATAAATATCTGTTTAATAAATGAAGAAGGTCCAAGTTCATGGGGGAGATACACACATGCAGATAGTTATCATTCATTTAGACAAACTCTTTCAGGGAATATAAATTACTTGTGCAAATAAAGGTACAATATGTCAGAAAAGACATCTCAGGGTCTTGGAAGCAGAGTATCTCTACCAGAGATCAGTGGAGTTCAATGTAAGTGTGTTTTTCTCCCCCAGCATCTCATTACTTTAATTATCTTTGATTTATTTTAATAGTCCTTGATTTATTTCAATATAACACTATAATGAATTGGGTGAATTAAATTAGGAGTATTTGTGAAAAGAAAGGGCATTTTTGTTGAAAATGTGTACATTCATTTTCTAATCATGTTGGGAGAGGGTTCTATAACTTTTGCTTTGCAAATGGAAAAGGTATCCTACACTAATATGACTATCTGCTTATATTTTGGGTTGGAACTCACAAAATTTAGATTAAGTTTTATAACTGAAAAATTTCCTAAGCCAAAAACCAATCCTTCCCATAAAATGTAAACTGTGAAGGATTCAAAATATATTTATTATGACTATGATGTGCTGCTTTTCCAAGTTTCAGGGTATATTTTAAAAAATTTCTACAAAGAAGTGAAACATCAGTATTATAATTTTAGAATAGCATATTTTTACTTCTGAATAGTTTTTTATTTATTTGATACCAGCTTATTTGCTAGTCATGAAAGCTAAATATAATTATTTTATATATTATATATATCTATGAGAAGCCTGAGTTATATATAAATACTGTTAAATATAAAAAACTAGTAAAAATCTCTTACTGTGTCTGTGGCATAGTCATTTTTATAATAATAAACTTTTACTGGAAAGAACTGATGAATCACTAAAGTAATAGTTTCTTGGCCTATGTTAAAAAAAGAATGGCTGCTTATTACTGCAGCATGTGTTGGGTGAAATCATACATCTGGAGAAGCCCCCAAATACCAAGAAAAACTGCAGCATGTGTCGTTCTCTGTATACTCAGTCCTTACTTTGTCCTTTAAAATAAACAAAACAGCGGTAATGATCTGGAAGCTACATCTAGGAAAGACCCTTAGGGTTAAAACGGAAGGTGCACGCCACCGAAGTGGCTGCTGGGTGGCCGTGGCTGAGGCTTCTGGAAAAGTGCAGTCAGAACTTTCCCATCCACAGCTCTGGGACAGCAATTCAGATCCCAGCTGACATGCCTAATGGTATTTAGGCCTGTGACAAATCTGATTTATTTGGATGTTCTTCTCCAGCTTCCATAAAGGAACCGCTGATGTGGTGACATATTAGTCATCCCGCCTCGAGAGCAGTTTCTTCTGCTGGGTAGCAGAACCTCTGTTCGGCAGGGCTATAAATTTCTTTCAGAACCAATGTCATGTTTCTGTTCTGTGTGAAGACTCTCTTAAGTCCTCTGTCAAGCAAATCCCCAGACATCCATTTTCTCAAAGTCGAGATGTCTGGCTAGACAACAATTTAGTTAATTAAAGAGAACCGCTTCACCAAACGCTGATGGAGTGAGAGAGGAGGGGCTTGGGCTGTGTGAGGAAATACTGGGGCTTGCAATTTTATAATTTAAGTAAAATTAGAACTGAAATGTATCATTAAGTATTATTGCCCCTAATAACATCTAAAGCAGTGTTCTCTTCTTTTCTCCCTCAAAACCTAATTACTGTGCAACCAAAACTGCCTTCTCTGTAGTAACGTTTCTTAAGAATCCGTTTTATTTGTGGAGGTGCCTTCTTTCATGATCACAGTCCATAAATCCCTTTCAGACCACCTGGAGATAAACAGTTAATCACTAGAATCCTTCTCTCTCTCTCCTTTTTTTTTCCCTGAGTCTCATCATTCTTTTTCCTCCTACCTTGAACTGAACTGGAACTCCCATCACATTTCACTGTGCATGCTGGTCGCAGCTCAGTAAATATCCGTTCCTTGCCTTTTTATCTCACCCTTCTAGGCTAATGCAAATTTTATTCTAAATGTTTATTCTCATTTGGCAGTATTTTAGACTAAAATATTAAAGGAAAACAGTGTTTACACCAAAATAAACACTTTGCTTATTCTTTTCGACTGGTAGACTCTGATAAAGCTAATTATGGTCATTGTTAAGTAACATGTTCTAGAATAGTGTGTGATGTTTGCTGTGATTTATGTTTGAAACCTGCTGTGATTTCCCTTTTCCATATCTTCAATTGCTGTTTATTTTTAACTGTGTTTTTACATGGACATATATTTAAAATTGAGCAAGTTTTCTTGTGAAAAGTTTACATTATTCCCTTCTTAGGCATGTTATAATAATAATGCTTTATTTATGTTGACAAATATCCATTAGGTATAAACATTCAAGAAAATTATGCTCTGCCACCTTTTATAAATTAAATCACAGAAGTTTCCTTTTGGCTAATAACCATATTATTTAATTAATATTGTTAGATAAAGCTATTTTTAAATATCTTAGTTTCATCAGAAGTTTCAAAGAAAAAAATTGTATTATTCTGTTTTAGGGTATTTCATCCTAACATTAGTAATTTGTTTCTTAGGCATTTGAAAAGACCCTGACGCGGGGAAAGATTGAAGATGGGAGTAGAAGGGGATGACAGAGGATGAGATGGTGGGATGGCATCATTGACTCAATGGTAAACTCCGGGAGTTGGTGATGGACAAGGAGGCCTGGCAAGCTGCGATTCATTGGGTTGCAAAGAGTCGGACACGACTGTGACTGAACTGAACTGAAATTATGTTACAAACTTTATGATAAAAACAAAAGGGGTTATTTGAAATGACCAAATCCATGATGTGATATAAATAATGTACAGTTTAAAACTCCGTGCAAGAGAATTTCTTTGTTTTAAGATTTATTTATTTATTCTTTTTTTTTGGCTGTGTTGGGTCTTCATTGCTGTGTGGGCTCTTCTCTAGTTGTGGCGAGAGTGTGCCACTCTGTGGTTGTAGTGTGTGGGCCTCTCACTGAGGGTGCTTTTCTTACTGTGGGGCACGGGATCTAGGTGTGCGGCTTCTGCAGTTGGTGGCCTGCAGGCTTTAGGGCTCGAGCTCAGTTGTTGTGCCGCACAGGTTTAGTTGCTCTGTGGCATCTTCTTGGACCGGGGAATAAATATGTGTCCCTTGCATTGCAAGGAAGATTTTTAACCCTGGACCACCAGGGAATCCCAAGGATTCCTGCTGCTGAGCAGTTTTACCAAGGTTTGGTACTGTCCTAAGTCTTCTGCATTGAGAGTTGATTCCTTACTGTCTGAGCCACCAGCAAAGCCATTATATTTATGCATATATGCATATGTACATATATATATGCTATATTTATATAAACATTCTAAATGGTATCTCATTGTGGCTTTAGTGTGCATTTTCTAATAACTCATAATGTTGAGTGTCATTTTATATGCTTGCTTGTCATTCTTATAGCTTCTTTTAATGATATCTGATATTGATTTTCTGTTATTTAAAAAACAATTAATTTTTTTTGTTGACAAATAATTGCTTTACAGAATTTTGTTGTTTTCTGTCAAACCTCAACATGAATCAGCCATAAGTATACATATATCCCCTCCCTTTTGAACCTCCCATTTCCTTCCCTACCCCACCCCTCTAATTTGATACAGAGCCCCTGTTTGAGTTTCCTGAGCCATACAGCAAATTCCCCTTGGTTATCTACTTTACATATGGTAATGTAGGTTTCTGTGTTACTCCCCTCTCCCCATGTCCATGAGTGTATTCTTTATGTCTGTTTCTCCATTGCTGCCCTGTAAATAAATTCTTCAGTACCATTTTTCTAGATTCTTTATATAAGTGTTAGAATATGATACTTATCTTTCTCTTTCTAACTTACATCACTTTGTATAATAGGTTCTATGCTAATCCACCTCATTAGAACTGACTCAAAGAGATTTTATGCTTGTTTTTTAAAATGGATTGACGGTTTTCTTATTGTGTATCTTCAAGTATTCTTTATGTATTCTGAACATGTGATTTGCAAATTTTTCTCTCTGTGAGCTGTAGTTTCATTCTCTTAAGAGTTTCATTTCTATGGCAAAATATTTAAATTTGATAGTCCAATTTATTATATTTTTATTTTATTTTTGATGTATGTAAAAATTCATCATCAAACCTAAAGTCATATAGATTTTCTCCAGTATTTTATTTTAGATGTTTTACATTCTCATGTATTTACATTTATGTTGATCCATTTTGAGTGAAATTTGTATGAGCTGTGAGGTGTGAGTCTGCTTATTTTATATTATGTTTTGATATGGATGTCCCTCTTGATGAAAGTGAAAGAGGAGAGTGAAAAAGTTGGCTTAAAGAACAACCTTCAGAAAACTAAGATCATGGCATCTGGTCCTATCACTTCATGGCAAATAGATGGGGAAACAGCGGAAACAGTGGCTGACTTTATTTCTCTGGGCTCCAAAATCACTGCAGATGGTGACTGCAGCCATAAAATTAAAAGATGCTTACTCCTTGGAAGGAAAGTTATAACCAACCTAGACAGCATATTGAAAAGCAGAGACATTACTTTGTCAACAAAGGTCCATCTAGTCAAGGCTATGGTTTTTCCAGTAGTCATGTATGGATGTGAGAGTTGGACTATAAAGAAAGCTGAATGCCAGGGCTTCCCTTGTGGCTCAGCTGGTAAAGAATATCCCTGAAATGTGGGAGACCTAGGTTCAATTCCTGGGTTGGAAAGATCCCCTGGAGAAGGAAAAATAATAGAAATACACAGAAAAGATACAGAAAAGAACAAGATCATAAAGAAAGCTGAGCACCAAAGAATAGATGCTTTTGAACTGTGATGTTGGAGAAGACCCTTGAGAGTCCCTTGGACTGCAAGGAGATCCAACCAGTCCACCCTAAAGAAGATCAGGCCTGGGTGTTCACTGAAAGGACTGATGTGGAAGCTGAAACTCCAATAGTTTGGCTACCTGATGTGAAGAGCTGACTCATTGGAAAAGACCCTGATGCTGGGAAAGATTGAGGGCAGGCGGAGAAGGGGACGACAGAGGATGAGATGGTTGGATGGCATCACCGACTCGATGGACATGGGTTTGGGTGGACTCCGAGAGTTGGTGATGGACAGGGAGGCCTGGCATGCTGCGGTTCATGGGGTCACAAAGAGTAGGACACAACTCAGCAACTGAACTGAATTGAACTGATGGATGTCCAAATGTCCCAAGCACTGGCTTAAAAGGATATATTTTGTTCACTGAGTTAATTTTGAAACTTTGACAAAAATAAATTAATTATAATTGCAGGAGTCATTTTCTGGACTCTATCATGTTATTTTGAATGATCTGTCTATCCCATAATAAGTCTTGAAGTCATGTAAAGAGGGTTTTTTAAATTTTTCATCTGTTTTGGCTGTTGTTGTTACTTTGATGACCCATATAAATTTTAGATTAAAAATGTCTATGTCTACAAAATGCTTGCTTGGATTCTGAATGAGACTGCATTGAATTTACACATCAGATCAGGAGAGAACTGTTATTTTAACAATATCATGGCTTCCAATTCAAGAATTTTATGTATCTTTCTGTTATTTAGATTTGTTATTTGATTTCTTTTATCAGTGTTTTATACTTTTCAGCCTGCCTATCATGTTCATTGCTAATGCAAAAGACAAGTGGTACAGAAATTTGGAAAAGAGTTTGGTGGTTTCTTATAAAGTTAAACATGCATCTATCATAAAAATCCAGTGATTTTGTTCCTATTTATTCAATAAATTAAAAAGCATATTCATATCAAAATATGTATGGGCATGTTTATAGAATCTTTGTTCATAATTGCCAAAATCTGGAAGTGACCAAGAGGTTTGCAACCTATGAATGGATATACACAATGTACATTCATACAATGGAATGCTGCTACTGCTGCTGCTAAGTCACTTCAATCGTGTCCGACTCTGTGTGACCCCAGAGACGGCAGCCCACTGGGCTCCCCCGTCCCTGGGATTCTCCAGGCAAGAACACTGGAGTGGATTGCCATTTCCTTCTCCAATGCATGAAAGTGAAAAGTCAAAGTGAAGTCACTCAGTCGTGTCCGACTCTTTGCGATCCTATGGACTGCAGCCTACCAGGCTCCTCCGTCCATGGGATTTTTCCAGGCAAGAGTACTGGAATGGGGTGCCATTGCCTTCTCCATACAATGGAATACTACTTAGTAATAAAAGGAATAAAGAAGTGGTTGACATATCAGGAAAGAATAGCTAAGTGAATGATGTGCTGTGCTCAGTCCTTCAATGGTGTTTGACTCTTTGCAACCCCATGGACTGCAGCCTGCCAGGCTCCTCTAGCCATGGAATTTTCCAGGCATGAATACTGGAGCAGGTTGCAATGGCAACCACTTAAGGGAAGTGAATGATACTAGATCTCAGTGACTACATATTGAATGCAGTTCCATTTATTTTATACTCTGAAAAGATATAACTATAGAGATGGAAAGCAGTTCATTAGTTGTCAAGAGTTGACTACATATAGTCAGCACAAGTAAATTTCTAGGATGATGGAACTGTGTTGTCCCTCTCATGGATTACAGTTTTGTGACAAAGGGACTTGCATAACTTAAAGCTATGAGTCATGCCATGCAAGGCCACTCAACAGATGGGTCAGAGTGAAGAGTTCTGTCAGATAGAGTCCACTGGAGGAGGAAATGGCAACCCACTCCAGAATTCTTGCCAGTAGAACCCCATGAGCAGTATGAAAAGGCAAAAAGATATCACACCGGATAGAAGGTGTCCAGTATGCATGTGCCCCATATGTCCAATATGGGAAGAGTGGAGGATCCAGAAAGAATGAATAGGCTGGATCAAAGCAGAAATGACACTCAGCTGTGGCTGTATCTGGTGGTAAAAGTGAAGTCCAATGTTGTAAAGAACAATATCGCACAGAAACCTGGAGTGTTAGCTCCATGAATCAAGGTTAATTGTATGTGGTCAAGCAGGAGATGCAAAAGTGAACATCAATGTCTTAGGAATCACTGAAATAAAATGGATGGGCATGAGCGAATTTAATTCAGATGATTGATTATATTCAGTAGATACAATGATTTAACTCAAGACTAAGAACATTATTAACTAAGGTAAAGAATCAGTTCAGTTCAGTCACTCAGTCATGTCCGACTCTTTGCAACCCCATGAATTGCAGCACGCCGGGCCTCCCTATCCATCACCACCTCCTGGAGTTCACTCAGACTCACGTCCATCGAGTCAGTGATGCCATCCAGCCATCTCATCCTCGGTCGTCCCCTTCTCCTCCTGCCCCCAATCCTCCCAGGATCAGAGTCTTTTCCAATGAGTCAGCTCTTCACATGAGGTGGCCAAAGTCCTGAAGTTTCAGCTTTAGCATCATTCCTTCCAAAGAAATCCCAGGGCTGATCTCCTTCAGAATGGACTGGTTGGATCTCCTTGCAGTCCAAGGTACTCTCAAGAGTTTTCTCCAACACCACAGTTCAAAAGTATCAATTCTTCGGCACTTAGCCTTCTTCACAGTCCAACTCTCACATCCATACATGACCACAGGAAAAACCATAGCCTTGACTAGACGGACCTTAGTTGGCAAAGTAATGTCTCTGCTTTTGAAAATGCTGTCTAGGTTGGTCATAACTTTCCTTCCAAGGAGTAAGCATCTTTTAATTTCATGGCTGCAGTCACCATCTGCAGTGATTTTGGAGCCCCCCAATATAAATTCTGACACTGTTTCTACTGTTTCCCATCTATTTCCCATGAAGTGATGGGACCAGATGCCATGATCTTCGTTTTCTGAATGTTGAGCTTTAAGCCAACTTTTTCATTCTCCACTTTCACTTTCATCAAGAGGCTTTTTAGTTCCTCTTCACTTTCTGCCATAAGGGTGGTGTCCTCTGCATATCTGAGGTTATTGATATTTCTCCCAGCAATCTTGATTCCAGCTTGTGTTTCTTCCAGCCCAACGTTTCTCATGATGTACTCTGCACATAAGTTAAATAAGCAGGGTGACAATATGCAGCCTTGA